>JXTB01000205.1:583549-618081 GCA_002914805.1 Parasponia andersonii | reverse complement strand
CAAAGGAGTAATTTTTTTTAAATAATAATAATAATAAAAAGGCTAAGCATTAAATATATGATAAAATTATTATTTTAAAAATTTTAGAACTCGTACCTTGTGAATAATTTGTACAACGCCTTCACGGGATCCACATTGATCATATATCCATCCACACTGATTTTCTAGATTATGTCTTACTTCCAAGTGCACGAGATAGACACGTTGTGCACTACAGCAAAGAACAAAGTTAGCTAGCAATTGAGAAATTGGACACAAAACAAAATTATTATTAAAACATACTTTTGATATTTTTTTTTTATAAAATAGAGTTTAATTAATAATCATCATTTATTATAAATTTAAAAAAAAATAACATACATTATCAATGTTTGAATTTCTGATTTTTCAAATTTTAATTGAATTTTAGACCTATTGAACTAACCGATCGACGAAGACATACTTTTGACTTAAACCAATAAAAGTGTTCAAGAATTTCGACGGTGAAATTATGATTTTCTATCTCTGAATGTAAATGATAAGTAATATCTATTTTTCTCTCTGTATTTATAATAGAGATAAAAATCACAGTGGTATGCGTCATGCGTGTAAGCCGTAAAGAAATCTGTCAGAAAGATTTTATTCAAATTGTCAAATATTCTATTTCCAAAAATAAAAACATCCACTTAATGGTTATCCAAATTATCAAAATACTAGGAAACTAAATTAAGCATGATTTTACCTCAAAAAAAAGTTAAGAATGATTTAATTCGTTTGATTAGTTGTCAAACTGATTTTGTCAACTAAATGAATTTAGTAGGCATTACTTCATATCCGGTAATTCTTTATCGATTTGAGTTTATTCCTAAATTAATCATTTAATTGATTCAGCAACATCAATTCAAGAGAATTAACAAATATATGTATTGGGTAATTTTATTTATATCTTTGAATTTAATTCAAAACCAATTACTGAATTAATTCAGAAATATAAGAAAAACACATTACCAAATTTTCGTCAATTAGGTTTATCTTTGTCTATTTGTATTTATTGGGTATTTTTGCTTTCTCCATAGATTGTAAGATTGTCAAAGTTTAAAATGAAAATGACCTACAATAGCAAGTGAATTTCACCTTATTCATTTAGTTAATTAATCAATATTTAATTTTCTTTTCATTTTTTCATTTCTTTCTTTTTGGAATTTTAACTTAATTTTTTTTCAAGTGGCTTTAACTTGAACTATTATGTGTGGTCCTTGGTTATATTGGCAACACACCTAGGCAATAAAGGAATCATTTTTATCTATTAAATGAACAAACACGACAATTCTCAAACCACTTATACACGCCATACTAGCCTATTCCACTTGTTTCTCAATATCCTTTCAAAATATTGTCTCTCTTCAATTCAAACAATCTCTTTCTCTCACATCCTTTCTCTAATTCGTTTTCCACTTAAATATATATAATATATATGTATTTCTCCTGTTTCAGACAGTCTATCTATCTTTTTTTTTTGTCTAATTGTTTTTTCGTTTTTTCTTTTTAGTAAAGCATAAGATCAATGCAAGATGACTCCCTTTTTTCTCTTTTTTTTAAGCCATAAACAAGAATTAATTTTAAAAGAAAATTATAATTTTTTTAAAACATAATTTATAGAAATCAATTAATCCAATGGATTTTTTTTTTTTTTGAAAAAAAAAAAACTTAACTTCGCATGTAGCAAATGGGTTACCCACCACATAAGTAATAAATGACTTTCTCTACTTACATAAGCATTAAACATAATAGATTTTTTTTTTTTTTTTTGGGATAAATGACTTAACTAAATATAGTGGTTCGATAAATAATATTAACGATACTCTAATGAGCTAGTATTTGTAGGATTTCCAACAAAGCAGAAAAATCTTTCTACACATGCCACATGCCTAACCTTCGTAACAGGAGTGTATCATGTATGCACACAACGTCTCAATTTTTGTAGTCTTATCAACCAAGTAGTAGAGGAGAAAATGACATGGATATGACTAATTTGGACAAAATGACTTCTTTTGTGTAATTTTTAAAATAATAAAACTAAATTAATATTTTTTCCATGGTTAATTAGTTCTTGAGCAACGTGACATTCCTAAAAATATCATTTAAAAAATGCACAAAAAATCATTTTATTCCACGCTGTTATTTTCTCATAGTGGAGGTAAATTAGGTTGAGTGGTAGTTTTGGAGGATTGTATTAGATTCATATCAGTTCCTGGCAATTTTGGTGAGGGAAATTGCTACAAAACTACAATCTTTTCTGGAACTGCTATCCATGAAAGCAAGCCCCCTAGTTGTGGTGTATTTAAATTAGTAAGCTGGTCCGGAGATCAATGGGTATATATACAATAGACGATAATTAGGCCCATGTTTGAACCTATCTATTTATTTGATTCCAATTGGAAATGAACTCCATAAGTATATGCTATTGTGGATCGTTGTAGTCAAATAACGTTTGGCCCATGCCATTTGATTTCTTTACCATATAATCCTTGGTATCATATCATACAGTAAATTAATACATAACCTGTCCACTTAATTTAGTGATGTTTCGTTCTCTATCACTGATTTTCTCTAATGTTTCTTTTCAACGTACTTTCAATGCCGACACACTTAAGCCAAAGAACTTAATAAGTCCTGAAACCATCAAGGTTAAATTTTTATAAACACCTCCCATTATATTATTGAGAATATTAACTCTAAACAAAAGATTTACCTGCAAACAACTTAAATGGTGTAACATAAATAAACATGAAACTATAAGAAACTTAGGACTTAGATTAAAGTAACTTAATAGATAAATTACTTGATGAAATAACTTTATGAGATAATTATATTTTCATACTTTGTATTTTAACTATTTGTTTAATTTATATATTACGTTTTTGTTATTATCAACAGAAAATTTCAAATTTGAAACTTATACCAAATTTATAGCTTCATTGGATCAAACACTAATTTTGACCATTGAATTTACTAAAATACTCTTTTAAATTTTAAGAATATATATTTTAATATTTAATTTAAATTTAATACTCATTAAAATTAATAACTAAAAGAATAAATATTTACAAATAATTAAAAAGTGCAGAAACCTACAAAAATTAAATATTATTAAATGAAAACTTTATAAATTTTATTTAAGTTTCAAATTTGACTTCTTTTAATATATATATATATATATATATATTTAAAAAGTATATTTTAGTAAATATAATGGTCAAAATTGATGTTCGACCTAAAGAAGTACCTAAAGAATAAATTTATTACAAATTTTAAATATGAATGTTAATAATGATAATAACTAAAACGCAAGATATAAATTGAACAAACAATCAAAGCAAAATAAGGTATAAAAATCTAATTAACCCTAACCTTATTTATTTATCAATTGAGAACAGAACTTAGTTAATCACAATAATTTGCATTTATGTCTACTGTAAATTCACCATGGCATCACAAGGATTATAATTCGGACAGACTTGTGCATACTAGATAAAACTCACACCTTATGAATTGCCTTCCGAAAATAAATTAAAAAGAAAAATTTTCAACTAATTTCAAATATTCTTCTATAACAAGAGGTTACATCATGTTGAAAAAGAAACATTAGATTTTGACTCTGATAAAAAAAATATAACAAAAAAAATTACTATTTTTAGAAAAATACAGTTGTTTCTTGTTGGTGGTTAAAAGTGTACTTAGACAACCTATTTAATTTGAGGGCGAGAAGACCCAGATCCTGCCATTCAAGGTTAAAAAAAAAAAAAAAAAAAAAAACTTCATATTTTGGTAAGAGAGCTATATTTATACCCAGAGTGCTTAAAAGCACCATTAATCTAAATTAAACTCATTAAAAATTTTAAAAATTATACTTTTTAGTATTAGCGCCTCTTATCATTCCTAAAATAGTTCTTTATCTTATGCATCTCATCAATTTCGACACTCTTTGATTCTTTTTCTTTTTCTTTAAAAGAAAAAGTATAAATATTAACCTTAATATTAAAAACTGATTTTAAAAACAATTCAATAAATCAGATATCTTCATACAATTTCTGTTTTCATATATTAAGCGGAGTTTATAATTCTTGTTTGCAGCAAAACAAAAATAGAGGGAGTGAATCTTCGATCAACAATGATAATGAACTTTTTTGACCGCTTAAACCCCATCCCCCCAAAAAAGAAACAATTAAAACCCTAAAAAAATACGTGTTTTAGCAAGAAAAACAAAGTACGGAAAAAAAATGACTTAAATGCAAGAGCCAAGATGCTGAGCAGTGAGAATTGAAAAGTACCTTTGAATTTGCAATATGAGGATTAATTTGTATACAAATTAATAGAATTTGAGTACCTTATACGTGTATTGTATATTTTAATACATATCTGTATACAAGGTTNAAAAAAAAAAAAAAAAAAAAAAAAAAGAGCGCCCGTCTTACTTAGACGAGCTTTCTCCTCTAAAAGAACTTAATGTTCTTTTTCATCTTTGCCCTTTACCTTTACGACTCATTGTTTGCCTTTACAAAACCTACAACTACTCAAAGCAGCCAATAATGGTGGAGCCAAAAAGCCCAATTTTAAATAAAGCACCCCAAAACTAAACATTTGTTGTGGCAGGGCAGGTACATCAATTGGAAGCTTAAAAAAATATCATTGTCTCCCGAGGATCCCACCGGAGACACTATTGTGTCCAGTCGTCATCGATGTCGTACATGGCTAACATTATTTCCCCACCTCTTAATGCGGGTTTCAACCATCAGTCGGAAACTCTAGGCATCTCCACTCTAAGAATTGTCAGCAAGCAGCCTTATTACATGATGTCTTCCAACTTTAGCTTCCAACACCGTGGGTCTAATTCAGCCTGTCAATCATAGAAAGTAACCATAATATTAGTAATTGGTCAATTAGTTATTAAGAATTTGTTTTGCTTTATAGCTTAAAAGTCAGACACGATCTAACAGTGTCCCATAGACCTATACCAAACTGCTGTTGTGAACCAGTGTTATCGACTTTTCCATACCAATTATAGTCACGGTTTTCTCTGCAATTATTGCTTCTTGATGGAAAAATGCAAGCATTACAGTTACTTACCCGCAAAACTTTATCTCTCCACTGAAAGACACAGCCCCGTCCTTCTAAGTGTTTGAGAAGAGGTTGCGGAATCAATGATTTAAAGGATGCTTGGAGCTTTACTTTTGTTAGTCCTTCACATGCCAATAAGGCAGTGGCAAGTCCACTAGGAGTCAAGCCATCCAAATGCAAAATTGTCAAGCTTTGTAGGCAGCCGATGCTGGCAAGCTTCAGCAGCCCTGCATCTGTCACTGCGGTATATGACAAATTAATCTGCCAGAAAAAGTTCACAAGAAGCATACTACTATGTTAGTGATACTCCTTAGGTATATTATGCAAAGCAGTGAAAGAGAAAGTGTACCTGGCAGAGACTCAGGAAAAGGTCAGAGAGAGGAATCATTAATTTAAAAAAAAAAAAAAAATATTGTGTACCTGTCTTAGATTCTGGGAAAAGTAAGCAAGAGGAATCATCCCAGTGTCGTCAATGTTGGAGCACTTCTTTATGTCTAGCTTGGCAAGTTGCTTGCATTGCACGGCGATAGCTGCTAGACCTAAAGATGTAATTAGTGGGCAGCCTCGACTTTCAAATGTGTTTAACCTTGAACATTTTGACAATGATAACAGTGAATTATCAGTGACGTCTTTACAATAGGCTATATTAATCATCTCAAGGTCAGGGCAGCCGTAAGCAATCACTGAAATGCCAGAATCTGTAATATTGGTGCACCTAAACAAGATGAATTCTTTCAGTTAGTCACGAGAGTTGTTGGTCCTTGTATCAATCTAAGATAATTCATCTAATCATTACCTAATCAAAGATCCAAAAATTCTGTCCTTATTTCCACACGAATCCCAGAAATTACAAAAAGTATCCCACCTAAAGGAAGACGTGATATTAAAGAGAAAAGGACAAAAACCTGTAAAGATCGAGCTCATTAAGTTTTGAGCAAGAAAAACCAACTTGTGCAACTCCCTTATCAGTTATGTTCAGACAAATTCCAAGTTTTAAACTTGAGAGTTTGGAACATCTAGAGATCGATTCCAAACCTGCGCATAGAAACAGAGGATGAGTTTTCTGCTTAACATAGTAGTCTTTAACACCACCAAGAATTAGACTGAGGGGAAAACCTTCATCATCAATTTCATTATCTGTAAGGTCAAGCTCCTCGAGGAAATGACATTGCTGTCCAATTAAAACAAATGCTTCTCTAGGAACAAGGGTACATGACTCCATCTTGAGAGAAGTGAGAGCAGTGCATGAATTTGTAATCTGGGCAATAGAAACATAAGTGATTTGGCGGCAACAAGTGATATCCAGCTTCCGCAAATCTGTGTGTTTGGTAACAAGGGAGGAAAGACCATCATCAATCACACCTGAACATTTACTTAAGCTCAACTCCTTCAAAGATACACACCAATTTCCAATGGCTTTCAGTCCAGCACATGTAACTGGACAGCCATCCAATTTAATTGATTGCAACCTAGGAAGCTTTCCTAAACTATCAGCAAGAGCAAGAGTCACCTAAACAAAACCACAGCCAAATTTCAAATCATGGATTAGACTTCAAAAAAACATTCAACCACAGAGAACATAAATGAAATCAAGAGACTCACAGGAGAGACATATGATAAGGTGAGTTCCTGCAGATTTTCTCCAGCACCGTGTGTAAGGGAAGATAATCCAACATGAGTAATGTTCTGGCAACTTGACATATCGAGTTTCTGCTAGAGGCAGTGTAAAAAGGTTAGACTTAGGCTTCGGTGAGGAAAGGAGTAGACCTAAACTAGGAAACAGAAATCAAACAGTCAACAGCCTCTCTGAAGCAAAGCAAGTTGTAAAATGATAATTGCAACATCTAACCAATCACTTCAACCCCATTCTTTTACCACCTAAATCTAGACATGGAAGCCCCCAGGCGATATGAATCTATTAGCATACATACCAACATATATACATATACATCTCCATGAATATATAGTATATACAAACACAAACACATAGTTAGACTTAGACCAGCTCTGTACGCATTACTGAGCGAGCTGTTTCCAGAAATGAGAGAAATACAACTAGCATCAAATCTAAGTTGTTTCCATTTCTTTGACACGGGAAACAATATAGTCAAAATGTTAAAATTACAATGTTAATACAAAGTCTTGTCTTTCATGGAATAAAGTAACATTAAAAAAAAGGTCCTAAAACCAGCTAATCATACCTTTAACGACATGCAGCTACATTTGAGAACCTCGAGACTGCTGTCATCTATACAAAAACACCCTTCTAGAACCAAATCTTCAAGATATTGTAATTTCAAGATCGATGGAAAACACTCGTCTGTAATCTGCAAAACCAATAAATAGAAATATGTATTACAATCATGAACCAGTTTAACATATTCTTCCAAAGACTCAGTATAGTTTCAAAGCCACTAAAACCTAATCACTTCACGGGAAACTAAGGGGAAGATAAACCAAATAAATAAACTTTATACACAAGAAAAACAATGATACATCCAAAACAAAATCACCCAAATAGAGAATAAACAAGACCCAGTTGAAATATAAAGCAGGGTCTTTTATAACACAGAGCAAATAAACAGCTAAGCCAAAAAAAGAAATAATTACCGGCAAGAATGAGAGATCCAAACTCCGAATTTCTTTGCACTTAACAGCAATCAATCCCACCCCAAAGTCCCCAACTCCTAAACACCATTTCAAGCTAATCAACCTGAGCTTCCTACACCCAACAGCGATACACCCAACCCCTAAATCCGTAATCATCTTACACCTCGCCAACCACAACCTCTCCAAATTCTTCGCCTCCGCCACAGCCGCAGCCCCAGAATCCCTCAGCTCCGTCGCGTTGGAGAGGTCAATCTCCACCAAATTCTGGCAATTCAGAGCCAAATTCAGCAACCCAGCTCCGGAGAAAAACCTCGACCGGGAAAGGTCGATGGACGTGAGATTCGACCCGCATGCATTGGAAATTTCTGCGAGCGAGGCATCGGTGAGTATGGGGCAAAGCGTGAGGTCGAGGCGAGTCACGTTCGGGTACCGGGTTAGAACCGAAGCGAGCTGCTTGGGTCGCAGGGGCTTGAGGGTCTTGCGGTGTTTGGCTTCGACCGAGTAGAAATACTTGCAGACTAAAGAGAACGATTCTCTGTCAAATGGGTTTTCGCTAAGGAAGTCAAGGACCAAGAAAACGAGCTCCTCAGAGAGAAGATCAAAGGGGTTGGTCAAGTTTTCTTCGGTTTTCGGCTTCTTCATGGCTCGGAGCTCAGAAGATTCCATAGGAGGAGCTGGTAGTTGAACTAAATCGACCTTTTTATAGGTGAACAAGAAGAAGAAGGAGGAAATGGAGAAAATAATGAGGTTTTTTTGTTTTTCCAAATAATGCTTAGAAGAAACCGTTGGCAGAAAATATTGGTACCTCTGGTTTGTTGGTTGGATAGCTGGAAAGGGAAGTGGGGAAGAAGAAGAAGTTAAATTACGTTTATATCCTAATCAAATTTTCTATTTTGTTCTTTCTGTGTAGAAAGACTAAACTACCCCTTAAGTTCTTAGTCTATTTTTATAAATAAAAATAGCTCCATTCTTCTTGTAAAATCCTCCCCTACCCTCCCCAGAAAAAAAAAAAAAAAAAAAGAGAAAAATTACACAGATTTTTGCATCATATCAATGCTATAGTGAGATGTTTTACAAGCATATCTTTCGGGGTATTTTTTTTTTTAAATAAAGAATTCAATAAGTCTTCTAACATAATTATGTGCTAATAAAAAAAAGTATGTCAAGTTTGATTTATAAAAAGAAAAATTTGTCGAAACAATTATTTTTAAACTTTAAGGTAATGTAAATATCTTCGGTTCAGATTTGTTACGGTACCATTGTTGTAGGTTATTAAAGGTTTGTAACGTTTGTTAGTGCAATTTCTTTTTTTTTTTTTTTCCTTCAAAACATTAAAGTACCTTAGTGTATTAGCATAGATACTCTAGATTCTTCCATGGACACTCTAGATTCTTCTGATCTTCTACCCCAAAACCACTCCCCCCAAAAAAAAAACAAATTTTCTATTTTAGTGTGTGGTATTTACTTTATTAGGTCATTTTTAATGCAATGCCAACTTAACTATGCGTGTGAATATTATAATTTTACGAAACCTAGTAACATTTCACAAATAGCCATTTCAGAAGTAAGTATTTATTATTTGACAGCTGGTAACAGCAATTTGATTTCAAAAATAATCTTTGATTAAAGCCCGGTCAGTGTACGAATTAGGAAAACAAAAAGCTAAATAAGAGATCTCACAAATAAAAACCTCTGACAAGCTTAGACCATGTCTAATAAAATAGGGAACATGAGATAGGGATAATTCGAACATTTTATGAAAACTAAGGCATCAAAATATATGTACACTAATTCGTAAATTTGGTTATATCTGTATAATGTGATTAATTTGAAAATACGTGTATAAAAATATGCTAATATAAACTATTTCTATACGTATTTATATAAAAAGATTAAGTTTATCACCCAGTTTGATTTATTTGATTGTAAATTTTATATGCTACTTATTGATAGTTGATTATATATTAAATCATTAGAAACAAAATCTATATTAGGATAAATAATAACACAAAAATATTATTTGGATAAAAATGAATTGAAATTGAAAGAAAAATATAAATTTTAATAAAGAAAATGAAAAAGGTGGAAAATATTTTTATATGGATAATGCGTTTTCAAGAAAAAGCACGAATATTTTTAAGTGCATTTGACCAAAAAAAAAATCATTTATATGATTAAAAGATACAGTTATAAGGGTATAATACAAGTATTATACATAGAATTGCTAACTATACTATTAACATATACCATATTTGGTATCAAATAAAGAGCAAATTTATCTTCCAATGCAATGTCAAGATTATATTTGTAACAAAAAATAGTCAAATACATATATATTTTAAAACCATCAAATAAATAATTCAATACAATAACTCACTCTATCAATAACTGAAATACAAATAACCCATTACAATAAATAAATAATCGGTAGAACTGTTGTATTCAACTAACAATCAAAGAAGAAATACAAAATCCAATACGGGTAATAACCAAAACTTTACGAGAGATGTCTCTATGTTCTTCAACATCATTATCCCTTACCAGAGTTAGTACTGTGACGGATCTTTTGTAAAAATTTATCTTAAAAAGTATAAAATCTTCTAGATCTATACCACGAAAATAACAAATTTATAAGATAAACATGGAAAACTACTAAAAAAATAAAAAAAACAAATATAAATCACATAAATCTAAAATCATTTGAGACAAAAACCCATTAATATAAATCTACGATAACTTATACCTTCGCACAAAAGGATGATTTTTTAAAAACAAAATAAAAATTAAAAATTAAACAACAAAAGGACAAAAAGGTATTAGAATGTAAATATTGATAGGTAGTTCTCTCTTTAGACTTGCTTTTCTCCCTCAAAAAAGAAGCTCTATTGTTGTTTTTACAAAGGCTGTAGAGGAAGCGTCTCTTCTTCCTTTCCCAATCCTACTTCTCCCTTTCCCTTTTCCCCTCCTCCCCCTCTGATCTCTCTCCTTGATCTCTCATAATGATAGAAGATTTTTTTTTTTCAGTTTTTTTAGTTAATAAGCCTTAATTTAAATCTAGTTTGTAATACCACTTTTTATATAGATTTTCAAGTCTGTTTACTATATCTTAAATATAAGATTTTTTTTTTTATTTAGATCTGTTAGATGGATAAGTTGTTTTTATTTTCAATGGCCGTGTAATAATAATTAATGTTGGAATTATATAGTCCATCTCGTCAAGAACATAATCTAGAAGTAGGTCTTGAAGGAAATAGTATGTTAGTGACCTCTATTATCTTCTTCTATTAGAGAATTATTGTAACCTACAAATCTTGTTGTTGTTGTGTTTATATTCCACTTGAGTTTGAAATTGTAATCCTTATACTTGTACTATAATTAAATCTTTTTGCTTCAAGTACATAATATTTTTTTAAGGAGTCCGTTTTTATCCTTAAGGAAATATATATGTATTTTTTTCATATATTAATCGGTATTTTTTTTACCAATTGAATCATTATTTAATGACTATCATAATTTAAGTAGTTGAAAAAAATATTCATTATTTAATGTTTTTCTTTCTCTACCTTTACCGTGAAAAAATGTATGACTTTTATAATAAAAAGACGTGCGTGATAAATTTTAAGTAAGTAAAACATTAGTAAAAAAAACTACTAGATTGGTGGTATCCTATATATATATATATATAGGTCGGAGTTTACAAAGAGGTTAGTGGGAAAGTTTTTTAGAAGAAAGAAGCTAGGGTTTTCAAATGTCTTTCATTTTTTTTGCTCAGTTGTTATTTAATTTTTTTAGCATTTAATAATTAATAGGATAATTTTGAAATTGGATGAACAATTAAAAATATATAGATGAGTATTGTAAAATTCATAAGCTTAAAGATTTAAAAACTAAAAAATAAAACAATATCGTAATAAAAGGTAATCCCTGTCAAAGAAAAACTCTATGAAAGTTATATTAAAGCTCTTAATGGGCTCGCTTTGATTATTTCTTATCTAAATTATAACTTTTGATTGATTTATTAGAAGAACTTCTACAAAATCAAATTCGCAATATAAACTCTTTAATTTCTAAATCATAAATGATATGGATATAAATAATAACTGCATTAATAAAAGAAAAAATAGTAACAAAATTAAAACTACTATATATCTAAATTTTAGTGGATTAAGAATACCAGATATCTAGATTTAGGTAGATAACTATACATGAAGATTATTCAACTATCTTCACAAATGAAAATATTATTCAAAAATAAAAGTAAGTACAAAAAAGAAAAACGAAAATAACCTATACCAAAGAAAAAGAAGATCCTCTCCCCATTAGAGCTATTCAGGAAAGAGAAGACGTATGAAGATTGTGTACCAATAATTAGTTGATTTTAATTGTTGTAAATTCTAAATAGCTTGTTATGCTAATCTCGTTCAAGAGTAATTGAGTTTATACTAAAAAGTGGAATTTTAATATTTTAAAATTCTGAATATGGCCATAACTTATATGCCAAGTCTAATATATGTAACATTTAGTGCCAAATATGGTGCAATAAATGGCATGCATTAGATATCACGTTTTGTGTTTTATGCTAAATTATAATATTAGTATATAGATTGACAGTCCACTGAAAATTCTAAAAAATGCATTCTGCAATACTCAATCAGTAGGTTTTCCCCTTTCCAAAAAAAAAAAAAAAATCAGTACGTTTTCTAATACTCAATTAATTGTAAAATAACTTATTAATTATTGAAGAATAAATGTTAAAAATAACATTTTTTTATAAGAAGTAAAATCATTTACTGCAACATAATGTATTAGATAAAAAAGTGAAATAATCTACTAAAAAAGTTGAAGCTGTGCTGAATGTTTTCCTACTGCGTAACACAACTACCATTAACATATTGATAAATACATTGAGAATGATTTGAATATCTATGCATTTCTTTTAGTGCATAGTGCCTAGTACCCCTTGATTTCGTAAGAAATGAGAATAGTGCAAGAACCGTGGGCACTTTCGTCTTTTAGCAAGTGAGACAGGGTTTCGTACGGTGAAGGACAATAAGTACAAATAGTAATTACAAGGGTTAAGGGAGGGTAATTTGGGTAGGTGAAGTCTTTTTCTCATCGGAGACTGAGACCACCTCATTTGGTGGAGAACCTATGTGAGGAAGGACAGATTCAACTTCCAAGTGTACGAACAATTTGACAAAAAAGCCCAGCAAATAATAAATAAATAAATGAATAAAAGGGAATTAATTAATGAATTTGATGGTGCGACCGTGATGATGGGTATAGAAAACAATATAAAAATACAGAAAAGGAGATAGGAATATAAGATAGTCTGGTGGAGATATCGCCGTACTTATAGGTAGCGTTACGTAGTACCAGCCTTACTCAGATAAGAACGGTTAGAGAGAGAAAATTTTAAAGTTTTTTTCTTTTCTTTTTTTTTTTTTTTTGAGAGAGAGAGAGAAAAGAAATATATCGAGTCAAAAAGCATTTAGATTATGGTCGGGGAAGGTTGTGACTCGTACAGGCCCCATTTGTGGTGACCACTTATTAAAGATTTCATTTTTTTTTTTTTTTGAGAGAAAGATTTCATCTCTCTTTTTTCAATGTGATATTTATGAAAATTTTATTAAAGAAGGAATACTTTTGAAGTGTTAGTTACAAGGGTAGAGTGACTCATCCATATAATTTTTGGCGACTTACTCTAAATACCTAACTAATATGTGGATCACTCGTAAAATAGATTCGCCATATACCCACAACTACTACTATGATGAAGGATTGGAGAAGATTGGAACTCAAGACTTATCACATAGACATATCATCTCACAAAAAATTGGTGGTTACTTTCGACTAGTTTTTAGGGACCACGTCCTTGCTACTAAGACTAGATTAAAATTTAAAAAAAAAAAAAGAAAAAGAAAACAAAAGTTCATTTGATATTGAAATTGTTTTTATAGCCTCAAACAATGATTTTGAAATACTTTTAAACTAGTACTTATTAGATTTATTGTTAGTCATATTACTTCAAAATTTGCTATCAGTAAATAGAGGATAATGACAAACCTCTCTCTGTTTTGGCAAAATACATAATCCACTCTTTAGTTTATGAAAAAACTTTCCCTAAATTTCAGTTTACAAACAAGTATCTCCCAGAGTCAAAAATTCGTCAAAATTAACACAATGAAAAGACGAATACCTAGGCAAAACCTGAGTCAAATTTAAATAAAATGAAAAATAAAAAAGAAACCATATTTTCTCGTGTATTTTTCTCCTATTTTTAAATTTTTTGCTTTTGTTTATGTTTGTCTTATTGTTTTAATTTTGATTAAATTTTGGTTTATGAATGCCTGAGTGGATTTGTTTTAAAAAACAAGAATATTTTTATCTTCAAAAACTATAGAAGGATTGATTAATTTAGGCAAAATTGAAGGGAGGTTTTTATAATTAGCCCAAAGCTTTAATTTTTAACATGGAGTTCACGTTATAAATCTATTTGTGGCAATAATTTTATTGGCGTTTAGTGTTAGGCACATGTTATGCCTCTTAGCTTTACTCTATTAATATCATGTTGTAATTTGTAATCATAAAAGTACGAAAGCAAAAATGATTTAGAAATGTGTATTAAATATTTTCAGAGAGAAAAAAGAAAACAAAAACTCACCCACACTTAATAATAAGTATTTTGTATGATGCATATGTCTGATAAACATATGAAATTTAGTTTACCATTTTCTTTTCGTTCATTAAATAAATGAAGAATCTAATGTGATTCACTTTTAGATTGAGGTTTACCGACGCAAATCAATGTAGTTGGAGCTGTTTAGATATTGATTCAACTTGTGTAGGTCTACCCAGGGTTGCTCTTTAAAATCTTTTTGATACTTTGCTTTTCGTCTTTTAGCTGGTGGAGGTTCCTTCCTATTAACAAAATAATATTAGAGTGATGCTTTGATTTGAATTTTAATCATTGTAATCATCCCAAATAATACAAAATGAGTACAATTAATTTTCTTAAATATTTGCGAAATACGTTGATGTATTATATTTATACACTAAAATGATCTCAACAAAATTGATTAATTCATGTATCCTTTTAAGCCTATACTGTAATATGGAAACAGTCGTTCGTAAGGAGAAAAATTATTGGAAAGAGTCTCTTTTGGTGAGGACCAAAGTAACAAATGTGTATTCCTTTTATGTTATAACGAAGAAAACATGTTAAAAATAAATAAATAAAGGCTTGAGAATTGCTACTATACAGAAAGTCCATGTCTTCATTTTTTTTTTTTGGATAATTACCATGTCTTCATTATGATTATGCTTAATAAACAAGAGAATGATATAAGGTAGAATTCATCTGTCATACATAAAGCTTTTCTAAAAAGATCGAAAACACCTCTTTCTCTAGTTACGTAACTAACTTGATTAGTAACATTTATGTTATATAAATATCTCATATTGTGTCTTGGTTCGAATCATCCACCCATTATTATTATTATTATTATTTTTTGAAAAATGCCTTCCGAGAAAAATGACAATGGGAACTAAATAAAAGCATTAATAGAATAAAAAAACAAAGATATTAATGAAGACCAAGTCATAAGTAACTGGTGCCGGTTGAATGCACACAGTTTATGCATTGGACAGTTTACATCAAGGACAAGAGTACGTATTAGTACATGATGACATTCATAACTTTACTATTATTTTTAATTCCATTCTTTCTTTTGACTGTCTTCTTTTGAAAAATTTTGCTTAGAATATTAAATATTCCCTTCCCCACTCCAATTATAATATAAGTATGGAAATTATCAACAAAGGATTTTGTATTTTGATAGAAATTCGTTTTTTTTTTAAAAAAAATTTAATGTTTATATTAACCCTTCACTTCTCTCTCTCTCTAAAAAAAAAAAAAATCCCTTCACAATTCATATTACATATTCTTTATCGATTATTCTCCTGCACTTTTTCATATTACATATTCTTTATCGATTATTCTCCTGCACTTTTTAAACCTGTCAGAACTATCGCTTCTCAATAGATTAAGTCAAGAGAAAATCGAAAAGAAATAACATTATCGTTGTTAAAGAAAAATAAATGCTAAACAATTTCTTATAACAAAATACAAATAAATCAAAAGAATGTAAAAAAAAAAACCTAATTTTATTCTCTTTTAATAATGTTTTTATTGAATGTAATTAAAGCTAAGAAAGGTTACAATTAACTTACATCTCAACCTAAATATAAGTTCTCTCTCCCATCTCTTGTGCTCAATTAAAGCTTAATATGATATCGCTTTTGCGTCTGCCCAAGCTGTTTTTAACCTGAAGCCCCCATGACTCTTTTATTCTACTAAAAGAAAAAAAAAAGTCAAAAATTTATTGAATGAAAGAAAAGAAATGAGATTTAAAAAAAAAAATTAGGCTAAACTAATACATTCTATTTATTATAAAGTAAAAAAAATATCTATTACTATCTAATTTTCACTCTATCTTATTAGAGATAATATGTTTTTACATCTGTCTTCGGTCTCTATGTACTAAAACTTAGAACCAAAAAACAAAAAATGAGATTAATTGTATTTCTAGCACAATGTATCTAATATTCTTCTATTTATTTTTAAAAAGAAAGTCACATATTAGTTGTATATATTATACATGTTTATGCACTTAGCAAGCTTTTTCCTAGATATGATAAAAATAGTCAATCGCAAATTTTTATTATAAACAAATCGCAGAAATAAAATAATAAGCACGGAGCAATTAATATATAAATATCAATATGCTTTTGGCAGACATATTATATTCGTCTGATTTGAACAACAATACATACACTTCTTCGATTTTATTACACTATATGTCGTCGAACTTAATGTCGAGGAATATATGTATTATTTAAAGGGATATTATCATTTTTATATCTTGTATTTTGATATTTTGTTCAGTTTATACCTTCTGTTTTAGTTATTATCAATATTGACTCTTAGATTTAATATTTGTTACAAATTTATACCCTGATACTAATTTAGAGCAGTTAATTTATCAAGATAATTTAATAAACTTATTATTGGATCAATTTTTATATGGTTTATTTTCAATTTTTTAAATGGCAACTTGATAAATTAACTGCTCTAAATTAGTGTCAGGGTATAAATTTGTAACAGATTTCAAATCTAAAGGTTAATGTTGATAATAACCAAAATAGAAGATTAATTTGAACAAACTGTCAAAATACAAGATATAAAAGTGATAATATCCTATTATCCAAACTGTTAAATGATTTCCAAGTAGAGATGTAAAAGGGTCGGCACCCATTATGACAGCAAAACACGACTTTGTAACGAGCACATCACGCAACATAAGCACAGTACCACCTGTAAAATAAAAAAAAAAACACTGTACTAAATACTTAAAAAAATATTATATTTTTATTTAAAATTATGGGATAGTATTGAAAAACTCATTAACTATTATGCTTTATCAAAAACAAATCCATATATTTTCATTTATATCAAAAAAACCTTCAATTTGTGTTTTTCTATCAAATAAGACCGAGTTTACACATTTGCAGACAACGTATTTCCAGAGCTCCAAAAACCAACATTAGAGTGATTATAAAGATCATCAAGATTATATAATGTTGTCTGGCTAACAGGTTAACTTTAACAAATTCTCTATTTATCTTGGTTGTGATGTTGTTCCTTCCTCAATCTCTGAATTTTTGAATTACATGGGTATGAGAAGAGGTGATTCAGCTCTCACTTGTCTTGATGTTTATCTATTTGTCGGGTCATCAAAGCACTCTAAGTTTCAATTGTTGCTAGATAAGATCTATAATAATTTTGATTATTGGAAAGGTTTACATCTCTCTATAGCAAGTAGAGTCAGTCTTATCAACTCTATTATCATGAGTAAATTATCCTACTTTTTTCATGTTTATCGGTAGTCGGCTACTCTTTTAAAAGAGTTAACTTCTTCAATATGAAACTTTTTATGGTCTGGTTCGACCAAGTGGACTAAACTTGTAATTGCCTCTTGAAGGATGTTTGCAAACCTAAGATGTATTGCAAACCTCAATGCGGCTTCTTTTTTTTTAAAAAAAAAACTATCTTGGACCTTAATAATAGATGAGTCTTTCGTCTTCAAATTCCTAAGGGAGCAGTTCTTCTCCAATAGATTTTCCCTGCGAAGATTTCATAAATCCTCTATTTGGTATGGTTTAAGATTTCACGTTCAACCTCTTATTGAAGAGTTAATTTGGGCAATTAGGAAAGACTCCAAAGGTCGATTTTAGACAGATAATTGGCTAGGTTCTCTTTTAGATGAGATAATTGTTTATAATAATATTGTGGAGCCTAGCCTTGATTCTATAATTAGTGAGCTTATTTCAAATTCTGAATGGTTTTTACTTGCTTTATTTACTTCCAATTATCCTTTTATTGTCGATGAGATCAGAAAGATTACAATTTGTGACTCTCAAGATACTCTAAGTTGACGTCATTCTACTTTTGCTGAGGTTATTTGTGCGGACTCTTATAAGTCCTTGGCTGGTTCTATTGTGAAGGAGAGATGGGGGGATAAGTTTTAGACAAGTTATATTCTCACATCTTGCTGCATGGTTTTTTAGATAGTACTTCAGGATAAACTTCAAACATAATAGAATTTAGTTAAGAGAGGATTCAAAATATCTTTTTGTTGTTACTTTTGTTTATCTCATTAGGAAAATATAGATAATCTTTTCATCTCTTATAATTTTGCCTATACTCTTTAAGGGGTTTTCTCGTTTGCTTTTAGGAGACGGTTTTGTTTAAATGGCTTTGTTATTGACCTTTGACTAGATGCTCTCGAAGCTAATATTAGCAGTTAAATTTTACAACTTTGGAGAACTACTATTGTAATTGCTATTCAGGTTATTTAGACTTCATGCAATAAGTTGTTATTTGACAATGAGTCTACATTTATTTACTCTGCCATTGTTTTGATTTGGCGTGTAGTTAGTGAGTCTAATATTGTTAGTTTTGGCACCATGAAAAACTCTAAGGTAGAGTTAAAAATTTTGAAAGGCCTCCACGTAAAGTTTAAATCTCCAAAAAAAAAAAAAAATAGTTGAAGTATTTTGGCATATTCCTCCTCAAGGAAAGTTGAAAGTCAACACGGATAATGCTGTTTATAATCGTCCAAGTTTAGCGAGTTATGGTAGAGTTTTTAGGACATCTCAAGTTTCTTCAAAGGTAGCTTTGCCATTCCTATTGGTAAGGCTTATACTTTTGAGACAGAGCTAACAGGCGTTATTTATGCTATTTTTTATATATGAGATTTTGGATGTAGAAATATTTGGTTCGTAAGTGACTCAGCTTACCTAGTAATGCTTTTTAAGACTCGTTCTATATCTGTTCATTGGAATTAGAAGCCACCATAGATCTGTTGTATTAGGCTACTATCTAACATGAAAGAAGTTTTGTTGCAGACATTTTAACTTCTAGAGTTACTAGTATTCAAGCTCCAACTTGGTAGCATACTGCCCCAACCTTTATCTATATAACGATCAATAAAAGACTTATCCAGACTATGTAATTTTCGTTTTTCTTAGTGGCCTACACTTTAATACAATGTGCTCTTTTTTCCTTTTTATGGATTTTCCCTTCGGGTTTTACATAAAAATATTTTTTTATTGAGGCATTGTTGGGAAGTTATAACAATAATTTTGTTTCAGCAGATCTATTTGGCTTTTCCGAGGGTTTTTCTTTTTTATTTTTCAATTGCCACCTCATTCTTCTTGAGGGTTGTTTCTTTTCTAACATTATGTATCTTTCTTTTTATTCTATTCTAATAAATTACCAGAGTGTTTTTTAGTTTTATGTCTTGAAAGGTTTCTAAATTATCTCCTCTAGGTACCTTTTTATCAAAAAAAATAGACCGAGTTTACACATTTAGTCAAAATTAGTTGTTAAAAAATACAATTCTACCATTTAAACTCATAAAATATATATTAAAACTAATAAATATTGAAATCAATTATTCTTATCTTTCTTTCTATTTTTTTAAAAAAATTATTTTAAGTGAAAATAATAATTATTAAAATAAAAAGAATTTCAGCTATTCAAAATAATTTACAAAAAAGAATGACAAAAGTTTAAAAAATTATCGTTTTGTTTTTTTTTTTCAAGAGTTTAAATTATTCAAAACAATTAAGTTTTTTAATGAAAAACATAATGAAAAATATTAAAAAAACATAACGACAAAAAAATTATTTTTAATAATAATTATTTCCCTTAAATTATTATTTTTTAAAGAAAAACAATAATAATTGGTTTCAATATTTATCATTTTTAATATATATTTTATGAGTTTAAGGGTATGCTTATCTTTTTAAACAAATTAAAGCTCCAATTTTGACTAAATTTGTGGGCCCAGTTCTAGTTGATAGAAAAATGAAACTGAAGGTTTAATTTGATATAAATGAAAATGTGTAAGTTTTTTTTTAATAAAACATTAAAGGTGGTGAGTTTTTTTTTTTAATCCTATATTAAGTAATTACTTTTAGAATTAATAACATAATGATAAGTTATACCAATAATAATTTTGAAAAGAATAATGGCTAAATGAAAATTAGTACTAAATCTCACGTTTAATTGATATTGATATATATGTATATTTTCTTTTATAAGAATATGAATTAATTAATAATTAGTTTTAATTTGAGTTCACTGTGCCTGGCATGAAATGAGCTTAACACAAGCATGAATACGACATAGCACGACACTGCGAGATGTGTTTGTACCTACGAGTTGTGCCAGGCAATGACGGAACCACTTCAGGCCCACGACATAGCACGACACTGCGAGATGTGTTTGTACCTACGAGTTGTGCCAGGCAATGACGGAACCACTTCAGGCCCAAGGGGGCAGTGGCCGTCCTCATTTTTTAAAAAATTATACTTTTTACTTCTATTTTATCTTAAAATTTCAGTTTATCTTTAATTTGTCCCCCTAAATTTTTGTAATTATGGTTTTGCCCATTTTTTTATTAAAAAAATTTCAATAATGCCCCTAATATGACCAACTAATTCTTTTTAAATTTATGAACTTTTCTTATATTATTTTGAAGTACTAAATTTTGCTCACACTTTAGATAATTTTTATTTAGACTTACTTTAAATATATATTTTTTTAATTCTATAATAGTCTATGTTGACTAATGTATTTCAAAATTAGCTAAAAAAATTTTCGGTGTCTCTAAAAAAATTTCTTGACTCCGTCGTTGTCGATGTCGCTGGTGCCCGGCCAAAAATATTCGAATAGGAGTCAGCACAGAAAAGACACAATATATGTAGGACATATAATGTACAACGCGAATACTAGTGAGCTTACATTTCATGGGTCTGCCATTTCAAATCTCTATTCCCTAATTGATGATGAGCTTCACGTGTACTGTTTTTATTTCAATAAAATTATCCTAACTATCCTTTTAGTGATTAAGTCTATTTTAGATACCTAAAGAAAGTATATTGCTTATTTTAATTAGTGTTCTATGTTTATCTGTGCTCATACCATAACACCTCCCTCAGATTGATTTGGTTTTAATAGTTTCAACTTGGAAATAAAATAATTCCGTCTTCCAAAAACAAAAGTTGGAAATAAAATAATAGCCACTACTACATACTAAGTATAAACAACCTGCACCAGTCTAATACTAATTAAGAAAGATACATATAATAAAATAAATGTACATTTCTTTCCTAAACGATGAGTTCTATAATCCCGTGATTAGTACGGAACAAACCAACCGAATTACTTGTTAATAATGACTTTTCAGTTTGTGCTAAATTTTTGAGGACATAGTCATTGTACGGAAACATATTCAAGATAGTACTTCGAGAGTTCTTACTTTCTTTTCAACTGTTCCCCAAATAATCTATAAACAATATATATTCGGCAAAAAAATAAATATTTATACCTTGAACGGCGAGGTGTAAAATCGTTGGCCAGTATTTAATTTTTGACCAAATTTCCAAAAAAAGTTTGAAACATGATCATAAAACGAGCAACGTCCGATATAGATCTAACGTCTCATATCGTAATCCTGTCATAGCCTTATAATAGTAAATAGATACTACATCCGCAGCATGAGGTACCGTGGTGGACAACTGGACATATTGCTTAATGCTCATACATAAATCAATCTCTTCACGGGCGCCTACTTTATGATTAGTGTATATTTTTTGGCCGAGTATGAAATAATATTTTGTTAGGAAAAAAAAAAAGAATAATTGAAAGTGGACGACTGCGATGAATATATATATATGGGCACGAATTCAGTGACTATTTTTTTTCAATTAAAATTCATCTCATATTTTTTATAATAAAAGATAGAGGGAAGAAAAAATATTAAATAATATTTATTATTATTATTATTATCTAACTATTTAAATTATAATAGTCATTAGATAATGATTCAATGATTAAAAAAATACTTATAAATAGGTGAAAAAAAATTATATCACCTATAATCCCTAATTTTTTCCAAAAGTATTAATCATATTTTCAATTTTATAGTTTTTAGATCATCAACCTTATATATTCGTATCACTTTAGTTATTTTTAACCTTCTATCCAATTCCACAATTATTTAACAGTTTTGATATCATTTAGGACCTCAACCTTTACACAATGTATTATTTATGTCCTTATTCTTTATTTTGTTGCTTTTGACTCTTAAAACTTTTATTTTTGAAATACTTACGTACTTTTGAATTAAAATCTAATTCTAATCAAATTTACCTAAATAAATTAATGAAAACTACCAATGAAATGTTCAATACCAATAAAAAAATATTCAAAAATAATAATATAAATAACAATATTATTTTTAGTTAATTCTTACCAACAATATTTTACGATTTAATTGTGAATCCTTACTCACGGTGATAAAGTCCGTTTTCTCTAATTCTATAAACTCATTAACATTTTTTTTAGTTAAAACTCATAAATAACAAAAGATGTTGAAAAACCACTTAAATAGCAAATTGACAATAATTTATAGAAAATCATGGGTTTTGTAAATGATAATAATTGGTAATGCAAATATTAATATTTATGAATATATATAATATATATAGATGTGACAAGAGAACAAAAAAGTACTATTTAATGATGATTTCTTATTAAATATCATGAAATTATTTTCTTAATTTTATGAACTCAGAATCATTTAAAAATAGTCTAAAAGTCTTTCAACTAACAAATGGACATTAATTTATAAAAAGATATAGGTTTTGATATGCGTAATTGTAGTATATATTTTAATAGGTATCTAACTTTGTCATTTTAGAGTTAGTTTTGAATTTAGTAGTTTTCGTTAATTTATTTAATACAATTTGATTGTAGTTAGATTTTAACTCAAAATTAACTCAAATGGCGTAAGTATTATAAAAGTAAAATTTTGTGGAGTCAAAAGCCACAAAATAAATATGGAGACTTAAGTAATACATTGTGTAAAGATGGATGACCCAAGTGATATTAAAATTATTAAATAACAATTGAATTAGATGGAAATATTAAAAAGAGACTAAAGTGATGCGAATATATAAGTTTGAAGATCTAAATTCTAAAAAAAAAAAAAAAAGATCGAGGACCTGATTTCTTACTCAAGAAAAAGGTTGGGGACCGCATGTGATAAACAATAGGGTTCAATAGTGCAAATTTTTTTTCCATTTAAATGAATTATAACAGAATTTTGGATAAAATATATTAAAAGGACTAATTATACTAAAAAAGAAAAACACTAGATACTAAAATATCATAAAATAAAGGAAAAAATCGTTGAATAATATTCTAAAATGCTAATAAGATAAGACACATGTTGCTATTTACCCTTATGATTAGACATATATATATATATAGCTAGTCTAAATAATATCATTTGTTAATGATGATATGATTTCCTTCTCGGATTCTGTCTTTGAAAAGTCAAAATAGGTATTAATTACTTTAGGGGATAATAAATTAAAATAAATCTATGCTATAGCTCTAGTCTTAAAGAAATCTTGCTTGATTTAATCCCCTTTAATTACTTTAAGAACATGTGTACAATTTATCATGGCGTGTCAAATGTGGCGTGTGCGATTAAATATGGCCAACTTATTCAGTTTCATTTTAAACAAAGTCTTCTCACCTTTACGGTTTTAATATTTTGACCTCGTTCTCTTTTCTCCATTGTCCTTTAATGGGTCAATAGATCCTTTACTAACGAACTTACTATATATATCGCCATAGTACGTCGGGCCGTCGGCCACTAAGATCGAGAACCACAATCTCGAATAGCATCTTTTAGGTGGGTTACCAACAAAGATCAAGATCCGTAGTTCTCAAATTCTAAATTAAGCTTCTATGTATCTAAATACGAGCAGTAATATATATTTTTCTTTTATCTATTTCTTTTATATTAAAAAAAATAAAATAATAATATTAATGATATACATTATTATAATTATTAGATTGTCGACGATGATTTAATGGTAAAAAAAATACTTATACATAAATTAAAAAAAAATCTACTAAATTGATAATATATATATATATATATATATATATATATTTATATGAAAGGAACTCTTCTGTAAAGTAATGATCAAAATTAGTTTTTTTCTTTAAAAAACAAAATTATGAGAACAAAGACTTTCACATAAATTAAAAGATTGTTAAAATATAACAAAAAAAAACAACTTTTAGAAAAATTGTATTAGATCAACAGAGAGAATCTGGTGGGATAGAAATCAAGAGATAAAATTTGTAGAGGAGGAAGAAAAGTTATAAGAAAAGTGGAAACTAGCTAGGATTTTTAGATAACTAAATTAGTTCAACTTTGAATTTAAGTTATTCACCTCAATATTAATTGGGACATTACAAGTCTATACAAAACCCAAACAACAGACTAGAAAAAGAAAAAAGAGAATGGAGGTTAAAAGAGACACTTGATACATAATCTGAGGGCATCACAACTTAAAGTGGAAATAATTGTGATTGCTCCATTTTGTTAACGTATTTAAACCATCCAAATAAAGTCACATGTACCGTATCTAGTCATCACAAGACACAATATTCTTATCAGACTTGTAATAACAAACAAATAAATCAAAAGATCCAATTCATCACATACATTATTTTCCATGTCAAGATAGAGATGCTACGAGTTGGAAACTAGCATTTGTATATGTTTTTCTGTTTTTATTCATCTTCGTTATCAACTTGTAATGACAAATTTGTAACTACGAAAAAAGATAAATGAAAAGATCCAATTCATGATATACATTATTATTTAAAAAAAAGTAAAATATAGCTCACAAAAACTTAATTAATTGGATGGGAATCATAGGGTACATAGAATTAACATTTATAACTTATCACATCAACAAAGTTGTGCATTTCCAGATGACCTTGTGAACCATTTAACGAACAAAATAAGCTTCTCAAAGTGAAGGAGGTGTTTTCTAATGGTGTAAAGGTGAAAAGTGTAAAGTAATGCAGCCAATGTTACCGCACCAAAGGATATCAATATCAATTTCCAGAAGTCCTGTCCAATTATATTGTAAAAGAGGTAACCACATTAATACAAGTTTTGGACCATATACAAGTTTCCAGAAGTTCTAGAATTTTTCATAATACGAATTTGCAAATCTTGTGAATCAAACCGAGAAAAAAAAAAGGTTTCACATGATACACTTGACAAAAGAAAACCAAAAAAGTGTCACATATACAAATAGGGACTTGAAAAAAAAGAAAATTTTCATATAATAAATATTTTGGTCATTATCTTTGACTTTTGGTCTAGCCATATATACTCTCGTGTGATTTACTTTATGAGTTTTTTAGTTTCACATGAAAATGGTGAATTGAGAGAATAATGTTTTAAGTGGTTTTTGCTTTTAGCTCAAAATTAGAAGTTATTAAAATGTTGAAGCAAAAAGGTTATGGGATGATAAAGATGCCATATTATTACCTGTGGATTGGCGATTAGTATTCCCATGACATAGCCCATTAAATCCATACTTGACTGAAGAGAATTCTGAACGCCTCCCACCACACAACGATCCGATTCATGGACATTATCCTATTAAATGAAAATCAGAACAATTTTTTTTGCCTTTTCCTAGAAAAATAATAAAAAAAAGCAGCATGCATAAAACTTGGAAAGCATTAAGAAAAAAAATAAAAGTAGGGTTTGTCGTTGACAAATTATGCTACAAGGGTACGGAATACCACACAAAGTGGCGTGACATGTTTTGTAATCACAATTTTTTCAAGGTGGAGAACAATATTTCAGAAGTGGGGGCCACTCATAATTATCTTATGTGTTTGAAAAATATCTCATTGGCGTAAAAAAATAGTGTCACTTGGAAAATAGACGTTACGTAATTTGTTTTGCAATGTAATTAGATATATAGAAAAAAGCATGCCATAAATTGACGAGTAGAAAATTTTGGAGAAAGATAAGCATTTGGTGTATTCTTTTTTATTAAGATGTCAAAATGTACTAAGGATTTACTCACCTGCATTTGTTGGATAACAGATAAGTCAAACGACCACAATCCAAGTCGAGATAGTGCGACTCCTGCCATCAGCATATACGCCGATAAAATATTGTGACGAGCCCATATTGAAGCCACACAAACTAGGAGGCAAATCCACTACATGGAAGGCCACAAAAGTACCAGAAACATGTGAATTAGCTTCAAAGAAGAAGGAAGCCTCCCAAAAATATTGAGTTTACTCGAGCCTTATTTACAGTGCTACTGCACACTAATAAAAATAAAAGGTTTATACGCAAACAACAACTCTATTAGTGATTTCATTTCCAACATTTGACCATTATCATAGTCATAATTATTACCAAAGTCATATAATATACGAATCCGAAGCTTCAACAAACACACACTATTTATAAACTATTTTGTTCTACACCATTTCAAAATTACCCTAGAATGCACATGTCATTGGAATACTAGCTGTCACAGTACCTTCGATGTTTGTTGGGCCTAATGTTGGTTTGGTACATTGTGTCTTAAAGAAATGTTTGAAACAATTGCATGAACTTGCAACTCAAGTCTCTACCCAAACCCAACACATCTAAAAATTCATCCTTTGGGTTCACGCAGTGAAGTTTTAGGGACTAAGGAGCCAAATACCATTTTTTTTTCTTAAAAAAAAAAACATAAATCAAAGTTAACAATAGTTTTTGTTCTTAAACTACCTCTCTCTCTCTCTCTCTCTCTCTCTCTCTCTTTTGGGTAAAAATTAATGCAAGACATATTTAGTTTGCAATGGCGTAATTTTTTTGGAAGTCTTGTTACCTGAGACCAGATAGACCAAAGGCCTGTTCTAAGAGTTGAAAGACGAGATTGCAAGATTGGGTACACTATTGTTGCAGCAATTCCAATAACAGCGCTAACTCCACGAGCTATTCCAATCACATACGCTGGAATTCCTTCCCATTCTAAGGCAGCCGTCATTAATGTTCCAAAACTGTAAACCAAAAATTCAAAGTTATAAAATAAAGTCATCACCTTAGAAATTTAGTGAATTCAAACGCCAAAAAAAAGAAAAGAAAAATAATAAAAAATAAAAACAGAGAATAGATTGCAGGGAGTGGTGAATGCATCGAGCTCACACATGTTTGGTAACACTTTTATTTTTATTTATTTACAAAATGAAATGAAAGATAAGCATTTTTTAGGATATTATTCGAGAAAATCTCCATTCGTTTGCTTTATCTGCAAACAAATTCACTCTTAATTTGGTAGGTAAGAAAGTAAAAAACACAAGCTCTTCTACATGTAAAATAGAGTGATGTGACGTTATTTGATTAGTTGAGACAATGAGACGACAAGAAAATTGAGATGATTGGTCTCAGTCATTTCTTTCTTTAGATGATTCTGTGTTCTACGTTATACCCATTTCCCATTAATAAGAAGTAAACATGTTTAAATTTTTTTTTTAAAAGAAATAAAAGTGGTTTTGAAAGTATCACCTGAGGACAGTGAAAAATAACAAAGCCAGAGCTATTCCAGGGAGTACAATGTCCTGCTGCCAAAAAACTCTCCATGCATTAAAATAAGGAACACTTGAAACCAATTTAGTAAATTTTGCTTTCAAGCTGTCCTCCAGTAACTTCACTTGTGAACTTTCTTCATCGTGAGAAGTAGATTTTCTCTCTTCAAAATCACTTTCTGAAGGTGATTTTGAGACCCTCCTATGGCTGCTTTCTTGTAAACCTGGTATCCCATTATACACAGATATGAAAAGCCAATACTCCACCCCAACTGATATAGTATTCCAGAGAGCCAAACTCAGAGCTGAAGCTTTTAGTGACACAAAGCTGATGATGAAGCCGGTAACCACAGGAGCACATAGCTTGCAAGTTAGATCGATTCGGCGAATAACCGAGTTCATTTTTGTCAGATGTTCTGGTGAATGACCTTCTGATATTACCACCACCCTGATTCATTAACCATATCATAAACTCAATGAGACATATATGTTAGGTTTTTCAAGGTTGTGATCAAGATCAAGCTGATATTAAACTATACGAAGCATGGTTTCGATCCCTTTTCGGGTGACATTTTTTATATCACCACCACTGTGATTCATGAAGCACATTATAATTTCTCTGAAACTTTTATGATATGAATCTCAAGATCGTGATTTTATTATCACTCGAGATTTTTTTATGAATGATACTAAACTGTTTATAGTGTCATTGTTTAAGATTCAAGTCTGCTAGAACAAAACCATCCTATTTCATAGATCTCTTTCGATTGTCATTTCAGATATAACCACTACCCTGAATTATTAAACACATTGTAAAGTTGCTGAAACACATGTATTATCATTTTTAACACTATGATCAACAGAGAAAGATCAAGCAATGATTTGTTAAGTACATTATAAAGTTAAACAAATATGGTATGATTTAATCCCCTTTGTACTAAATGTAAATGATAGCTAAAACATATCAGGATCGACTTATTATAATAATCTGTTTTGTGCATTGTTAAGATTCATGTCAACTAGAAGAGCATAATAATTATAATCATCATTTGATATCTCCTTTTGCTTTCAACTTCTTATACGATATCACCACCACCCTGATTCATTAAAAAACTTACTGAGATACGTAACATGATTAAGCCCTCAAGACTTTACCGTTAGTCCTAACTATAACAACTGAGAATCTGCTTATAATAGTTTGTTTTTGGATATTGTTAGTGTTATGTCAAGTACTACAATAACACTTAACCATACACAATTCGATCTCTTTTCCATCACAATTTCTGTAGGACTTTTCTATGAATGAGAGTTGCAATTTTTTTCAATCCATCACCACCCTGTTTTATTCAGCATGTCATAAAGTGACTGAGACATATTTACACACACGCATGCATTAAAGACTGATAAATCCCTAAAGGACTTTTTCACGAATGAGAGTTGAAAATATTTAGATTTGTTTTATCATGCCAGAAAGTACAACACAGGACTAGAAAACAAATATTCAATATGTTTTCGATTACCATTTTCTTTCTATTAGGAGTGTACCAGCAAGAGTGGAGAGCACACCAACAGCACCGGAGATGTTTGTCAATATCACAAGCAGAATGAAAGCACTAAAATTTGTCACCTTCAAGGCTGAGTAGACCAATAATGTTACCACAGTGCCTCCAGCAACTATAAAAGACAGATTTTGTGATACCAACCAAAGTTGAAGAACCTGCAATTAGAATCATTCCAAGATGTAAATCTCTCCATAAACCAATGTAATTAATTCTACCTCTAGCGTTAATTCTACCACTAGCGTTCAATTCAAACCCGATTCTAATTCATTCCGAAGCTAAAATTTTGTTCTGTTAATTCATACTCATTTACTCTTGTAATTATATCTTAAAAACAAAGTCATCTACTTATTTGGAAAGAGTTTTTCTCCAAGCAGGTAAACACCGTCAAGAACTAAGCAAAAAAACCCGGAAAAAAATGGGAACTGGAAATCTTATATTGAACATAAAATGAAGAGATAGAATATTTGTAGTCTTTGAGACCTTTACATAGGTCAACCTATCAACCCAATGCCCAACGATGGGGCCAAAAAGTGCAGTAGAGGCAGATTCCAAGACACCATAAATAGCAGCAAACAGTAAAGAGTCTGGCCAAAGGTATATCATGTACAACCCAACTGAGAATTCCCACATCCTGAAGAAAAAAGAAATAAACCGACCAGTTGAGAATGTTTCTGAACGTCAGATCATATCAAAAGAAGATATGATTAGAATTAATCTCAATACTTAACAGTTTAAAATGAATTACATATATGAAAATTTACACGTACTGAAAAAGACACTTTTGCCTTTGGAAACTTATAATCTACAATCCTCGAATATATTACATATCAAACCTGATAAATTATTGAACAAAGAGTATGTAACATAAAAATAGATAATAAACCTGGCACCCCATCTTGCCAAGAAGTGGCCAATATATAGATATGTGATAAGAGACTTCGACGGTTGTTCTTCTACTTGTTGAATAAGCGGTTCGTTAATCAAGTTCAACATCACCTTTTCTCCTATTTTAATCTGTTTTCAAGCTTGACCCTTGAAGCAGAATGGTGAGCAACAATGGCGGATCTTCTTGCTCTCTCTCACTTTTTTTTTTTTTTGGTTTTTAATTAATTAGTCTAAAGTGACGTGGTGGCAGAAAAGAGTAGTTGATAAAAATGAGAAGTATCATTTTCAGATTTGTCTATAGTCGTTTTTAGCTTAGCTTATTTGATATGAAAAATATAAAAAAAAGTGCTGTTACGTGGTCTAAAACCTCTGCACCACAAAGCACTTGGATATATTTGTGGAGAATCTCTCTATGCTGGCTTGTTTTTGGATCTTTTCAGCACTGGTAACTTGTTCCCAACAAAATTATAAATAAGTAAAATTTATGGGAGGATTGATCTGGCTGCTGAACTCAGATTAGGCAATGTGAACTATATTTAACATTAATTTATGAGTGAATAAATAACATTTATGAGTAGTGGGGCGTTTTCGAAAGTTAACCAAACATATGATAATTGTTGTGCGGTCTAAAATCCTAAGGTCGCATAAGGGTTATGTGTGACCTCCTCCGTGAAGGTTATATGCGACCTCTTCCACAGGTTTTGTGCGACTTTCTCCGTGCAATTTGTCTTGTCAAACAGGAAACCTACAAGAAGAGGGAAATAAGTAAATGCTATGAAAGAGACCTACAAGGAAAGGGAAACTGAAGTCTCCTATTTGTGATCGACTAGTTATCCGTTTTGAATAGTTATCCAATTATATTGTTACTTAGTTTACGTTACCTAATTGTATAGTTACCCGTTTATACAATTAGGATCTTAGGGACATTAGGATCCTAGAGACATAAGGATCCTAGGGACATAAGGTTACCTTTGCCTATATAAAGGGGACTTAATGTTCTGAAGGGTATTCCAAGTTTGGGGTATTCAAGTTTAAAGTATTCCAAGCTTTGAGTAGTCGTTCTTAGTATTCTCAGTAACTTTCCAGTCTTTCCAATTTCCAGACGAGATTGTAACCTTGAGTGTTCGTTATTATTCAGAAAATAGTGAGAAAATAGTGGACGTAGGCTCATCTTTTTCGGGGCCGAACCACTATAAATCCCTCTCTCCTTATTTGCTTTGATTTATTGTTTCAATTTATACAAGCCACATCTCTCGATTTTTTCTAAATTTATTGTTGATAAAACCTCCATCAACAATTGGCGCTAGAAGGAGGGCTATTCCGGCAGAAATATTTATAAAATTCTACCTCTTCAATAATGGCAAACACTAGAAACACTACCAGGGTCACCGGAACTAGCCAAAACCAACCTCAAAGTATCGATGCTACGCAAGCAACCCCTGCTTCGGATCAGCCTACTATGATGGCAACAGAGAACCTATCCTAGAGACAGGATCGCATGGAGGAGACGCTCGTGAACCTTCAGCAAGTCACGAACCAGATCAATGACACCCTGCGATAGCTTGCTGAGGGGCAGATGGTGACCCCACCACAACATGAACGTCCCAAAGAACGTCCTGCTCAATTACCTGAGAAGAGAATACAGATCCTCGAGACGAGAAGATGTGGCCAGCCCAGAACTCAGCAAGAGCGTCATGAAGAACGCATCTCCAAAGGGAAAGGCAAGGTCGCAGACTTGCCTCCAGAATCTCGTACGGAGAGTTCAGGTACGAACCGTGATCGCACACAACCTTCTCGTAAATCCGCTAATAGCCAGGATCGCTTGAGCAGCGAGCAAGGATGACCGTCGAGAAGCGTCTTCGAAAGAATCAGCAGGGAGTCGAGACAAGATCCTGCAGACCTAAGACATTATCTGGAGCGACGACGTGGTCATGATNTCTCGTCGCACTATGTCATTGAATTCCTCTCATAGGTCACAGAAGACTCTACCTGACCAGCCCGCTGTGAAACAAGATAACGAACAAAGGTCGCTTTTACCACCAGCAAGGAATGATGCTTTCCCTCTGAACGTCGACATTCACAATTTAAGAATCGCATTAGATGCACTTGCTGGATGGGACAATGAGCTCGCTGATGGGTATCGCCAGTCGCCATTCAGTGAGGAGGTTCGAGCTGCAGCCCTTCCCACCGGATTCAGACTTCCCACCATCAATACTTTTGATGGAAAGACTGATCCACAGGACCATATGGATCACTTCAGTGACTTGATGGAACTTTATCAGGTAAGTGATCATGCACGCTGTAGATGTTTCGCTGTAACACTCTCAGGAGCGGCAAAGAAGTGGTTTTGAGGACTTAAATCCGGTTCAATCTCGTCCTGGCAACAACTACAGATGGCGTTCTTGAGACAATTTCAGGCCCCGAAGAATTTCACTGTTCCACTTGTCAGTTTGTCCGTAATCCGGCAAGGTCCAGAGGAGACTCTAAGGTCTTATCTCAATCGATTCACTTCAGAGCTAGCGTAGGTCAACAACCCTCCTGAAGGAGGAGTTCTTACTCTTATGATGGCCGAGGTGCGACCAGAAACAAAGCTCTGGGAAGAATTGCTTGAACGAGAGTGTAGAACTCTCGAAGACTTCTACAGAAGAGTCGGTCGACATCTAAGGTTAGAATCTTCACGAGAGAATCTTCAAAAGACTAAAAAAGGAGGAAAAATAGATGCGGCAAAAGTTGCGGTCGTTACCGACAACAGCGGTAATAAGAAGAACAAGAGGAATAATGAACAGGCAAGTGAGAATCAGCCTAGACCTAAAAGGCAGGAGATCGCAAAAGCTCCCATGAGGTTTAATAACCATACTGAATTAAACGTGTCCATAGATCATATCTATGCGGTCACAAATCAGAAGGAGCGATTCCGACAACCAGAACCAATGAAGCGGGACAGGGCAAAGCGCGACTCCAACAAATTCTGCCGATATCACAATGATATTGGGCATGACACTAATAGTTGCTTCGCCCTGAAAGATGAAATCGAAAGGCTGATTAGAGAGGGACGATTGCGGCAGTATACCAGGCAGAGCGATGAAAGGCGAGAAGAAGACCAACAGCGACCTCCAGAAATTCAGCGTGAGGTGCGAACTATTTTTGGAGGGCCGCATGTTGGAGGAGATTCCAAGCGAGCACAGGATAGATACGCACGAGAAGCACGACAGCAGCCGTTAACCAACGTCATGCACCTTGATCAGCGACCACGCAAGCTTCAGCGAGTACCGGAAATGGATATTACCTTCACAGAGCAAGATGCAAGGGAAGTCCATTATCCGCATAATGACGCGCTGGTCGTAAAAATTAACTGTGGAAGCACACAGTTGTTGCGAGTGTTGGTCGACAACGGAAGTGCTGTGGACATCTTGTACTTCGATGCCTTCAAAAAGATGGGGCTAAATGAGAGCGACCTGAAGCCTGCCGCCACTCCCCTCTATGGTTTTACTGGTGACAGCCTGATGCCTATGGACATGATTGAACTGATGGTCAGCGTTGGGACCTTTCCAAGGGTTTCATCAATAATGACCCAGTTTTTGGTGGTAGATTGCCCATCTGCCTTCAATGCTGTACTACGAAGACCAACATTAAGGGAACTTCGAGTTGTCACCTCGATCTATCATCTAACAATGAAGTTCCCGACCCAACATGGGGTAGGCGAGCTGCGAGGAAATCAGTATGATACGAGGACTTGCTATAACAACTCGCTGAAACTCGCAGCAAAAGATGCGACGTCCCGCACAATGATAGTCCATCTGCCAGAAGAAGCGTCAGTCGTGGTAGCGGATGAAGCGTCAGTCGTGGCAGAGGATGAAGCGTCAGTCGTGGCAGTAGATGAAGCGTCAATCGTGGCCATAGATGAAGCATCAGTCGTGGCAGTGGACAAAGCGTCAGTCGTGGTAACGGATAAAACGTCAGCTGAAGTAGCGAGCAAAGCGCCAGTCGAATCGTCAGTGAAAGCGTCAATCGAAACGACCAGTGAAGACTTCGATCCTCGAGAAATTGACGAAGTCAAAACTGGACCCGTTGAAGACCTGGAAGATTTATCATTCGATCTGTCTTCCAGGACCTTGAAGATTAGAATGGAGGTTCAAGGACCTATGCGAGCTTCATTGATCGCTTTTCTGAGGTCCAATTTGGATGTCTTTGCATGGCAGCATTCGGATATGGTAGGGATTGATTCAAGGATCATATCCCACCGTCTTAACATAGATCCGTCAAAAAAGCCTGTGCGACAAAAGAGAAGGGCCATGAATCCAGAACGTTACGTCGCACTAAAGGAAGAGGAG
>JXTB01000205.1:398285-579751 GCA_002914805.1 Parasponia andersonii | reverse complement strand
TGTAAATCTCCAAATCCATCAAAAGAGTGAAGAGAATTAAGAAGCTTACATTGGCCAGTATCCTCATTGCAGATCCGAAAGCGACCTTGGCGGAACGTCGCTTCATTCGCTCCCAACCCTCTTCAGACATGAAGCGGTCGATAAAGGCTGCGCTCATACTAGCCTTCTCTGGCAGTTGGTTAAGGAGTGCGAAGAGCTTGTCGCCTTTATCTGCCAAGTTTGGTTCTGAAGAAGTGGCATCCTCGGTAGGAGGCTGGGGAGTGCTCGCTGGCTGAGATGGTTGTGGAGGAGGCGAGCTCGCTGGGACATCCTCGAAGGCGACTTTTCTCTTCTTCGAATAGTCGACCTTCTCCTTCCCTTTCGATGGCAGAGTACTCTCGGGTGTTTTGTTTTTTGCCATTGACCCGAGAGTTGATGGAGGTGCTCGCAGACCGCTACCAATGACCATCTCTGTACAGAGTATGTTAGTAAGCGAGGAAACATAATAGAAAGGTAATTAGAATGAGCGTGTGATACCTTCTTGTGGAGCTAGTTGAGGAGCTGGTTGTGGAGCTGGTTGAGGAGCTGGTGGGGACACGGTCTCTGGAGATGAAGGTTCTGAGCGAGGTGGTGTGGCCGGTGCCTTTCCTTTTCTGATCCTGGAGGACGAGGCACCTAAGTCCGTCCTCTTCCTCGGCTTCTTCTTCGAGCTCGATGGCCTGGAAGAAAGAACTGGGGGGTCGGGGAACGCAGCACCCTTTGGATTCAGACCGCAAGCGACCAGGTTCTTTGATGTGCCTAGAACTTTCCAGTTAAATTCTTCAATTGGAAGCTCGTTGATCTTACATACTCTTGCGAGCTGATCACTAGAGAGTCCGGGTCGATCCCTATTATCTGCGATGACATTGGAATGTGATCAGTATAAAGAATAAATATATAAACAAGGCAATAAATTGGAAGACTACCTACCAGGATTTTGAAAGAAGCCGTTAGCTGCATAGTCAAAATGGAAAAATAGACTTTTCCATTTTTCCATATTGTTGCGAACCCCGTAGATCGTTTTTATTGCTTGATTCGACCACTTGCTCACATAGAAGAAGCCGAGATCTGACGGATTTGACTTTACTTGGTAGAACCAAGCAAATTCTTCGGGTGTAGGAGTTTCTAAACCTAATTTATGGTACAGAATATACAAACCTACCATATATCTATAAGTATTAGGGGTCAATTGAAAAGGGACGACTCCATAGTAATCGACGATTGATCTTATATACGGATGGAGAGGGAGATGCACGCCGCACTTGAGGACTGCCTCAGAAAAGGAAGCAAGTCCATGTGGGGGAGTGTGTGGTTGGTTAAATTCCATCAGCAGACGAAGGGGGATGGCAATCTTGTAGCTGCTCGCAATTTTTCTGAGTTTGTTCGACGTGCAGCTTGTTCGAACATTGGTACATGACCAGTTCCCCTCTACGTACTGGTAGCCAGAAAAAAATGCGGGAGCATCCCTTATGTGTCTGGGCCATTGATCCTGGGGAAGATCACCTATTCGAGGACTACTTTGTCTTGCCCCTGTTATTTCAATCTCGGGCTCGGGCTCAAGATAATCCTCAAGGTTAATGGAGCTAACACTTAAGTTAGATTCCTCAGAAAAGGCATTTCCTTCCCTAAAATCCTCACTACTAGACATCTGAAAAGAAATACACATGGATTCAGATATTGAGGATTTCCACTATGCTAGCATTCTGGGTATTTATGCTAAAATTGCACTAAACAAGCAAGCCTATTCCTAAATGTTCGAGCAGTTCATCAGAAACTGTTCGAGCAATTCATCGGAAAGTGTTCGAGCAGTTCATCAATAAATGAACAATCAGTTCAGTGAAATAAAATAGGGTATCAGACCCTAGAAATTCTTTTCATGGGATCATTTCTAAAGTGATATCTAGTAATTCTACTCTACAGACTGAAAAAGAGGGGTATATAAAAAAAATCTCTCGTTTCACTTCGGTGAAAAGAGTTTATTCCCAAAGATTGAAGTTATTTTCAAGAATGGAAGAAATAAGAGAAGACATACTGACCTTTCTTCAGGAGAGGAAGGTTTGAGTCGATTCGAAACTTCGTCGGAGAAGAAGCGGTGATCAGAGCGAGCTGGGAGAAGAAACGGCGCTAGGGTTCTCTGAGATTTCTGATGTTTCTGAGAGGAACAGTAAAATGAAACAGGATGGGATGGTTTTTGATATTTATAACCTAGGAACCTGTAGATCATAGCTGTAGATCAGAGGATTTGAATTTTAAATCTAAAGGCTGAGGATTGCGCGGGATTTGATTCTATCCGAAAAGTTAGGATTGTTTAAAATTTGAAATGATTTGATTTCAAAAGAGTGACAGTTGATATCAATCAGACTTCTTCGAATTTCGCTCTTTCTTATAAAAGGCTACACGTGTTCAGTTCTGATAGAAAAAAAAAAGATACGCGTGATCTTAAGAGATGAGATTTGGAATCTGGCGGATCTTCGACTACTCGGACCTCAAGTTTAAGTTATGACATCACGTATTTAGGGTCGCACGGTAATTGGAAGCTCTATTTCGTCCTAAAGAACTAATGGAGCTGGGGGGCAATTGTTGTGCAGTCTAAAATCCTAAGGTCGCATAAGGGTTATGTGCGACCTCCTCCGTGAAAGTTATATGCGACCTCCTCCGTGATGGTTATATGCGACCTCTTCCAAGGTTTTGTGCGACCTTCTCCGTGCAGTTTGCCTTGTTAAATAGGAAACCTACAAGAAGAGGGACACAAGTAAATGCTATGAAAGAGACCTACAAGGAAAGGAAAATTGAAGTCTCCTATTTGTGATCAACTAGTTATCCGTTTTGAATAGTTATCCAATTATATTGTTACTTAGTTTACGTTACCCAATTGTATAGTTAACCGTTTATATAATTAGGATCCTAGGGACATTAGGATCCTAGAGACATAAGGATCCTAGGGACATAAGGTTACCTTTGCCTATATAAAGAGGACTTAATATTCTGAAGGGTATTCCAAGTTTGGGGTATTCAAGTTTAAAGTATTCCAAGCTTTGAGTAGTCATTCTTAGTATTCTCAGTAGCTTTTCAGTCTTTCCAATTTCCAGACGAGATTGTAACCTTGAGTGTTCGTTATTATTCAGAAAATAGTGAGAAAACAGTAAACGTAGGCTCATCTTTTTCGGAGCTGAACCACTATAAATCTCTCTCTCCTTATTTGCTTTGATTTATTGCTTTAATTTATACAAGCCACATCTTTCGATTTTTTCTAAATTTATTGTTGATAAAACCTCCATCAACAATAATTAACATAATTTGTTAAAGCAAAAGAGTTGACTATGCAGAATTTTATTAACAAATGACAACTATGCCATATTTAAAGAGAAAAAAAATAATAAAAATTGGAGAGCTGGATCAGCAATCTAGCCAAGATCGAACTTGGGGTAGTACCTATTGCAGATGTTTGCTGGCTTAGCCATTCAATAGCAATTCATGGGATAATAAAGAATAATATGTTAAAATCACACTGATAATTCATTTTTAAAACTAATATATTATTGTATGTTTCAGCTGATTAATCAATAGTAGATAAATTATTGGAACACAGAAGGGTAGGACGCCTTTCTGAACCTTACATCATCACATCAAAATCAGATCGATTTCAAAAAATTTGGTAATAAACACCTATTGGCTTGGACTTGAATTGCTTCTATTAAGTTATATTAATAATAAACACCTTGTAGTAGAATCTTTTCTATTACATTAGCTGGTTAAAAGTATAGTCTAGGGGAGTTGAAGCTGCGAATGGCCAATATATATCTCAGAGACAATATAAATATAATTTGACCCCTTTGATTTCTTTCTATTTTCCTTTTCCTAACTCTATTTCTTCATTTCGTCCCATGTGACCTTCTGAAGCACATCTAAATAATGTGTGCGGTACACTAATTGGTAAGATTGATAAAGTAACAATTAATACAAAAACAGACAACTGGAAAACCAATAGTAGCATTAGCTTATAGGATGATGTTAGGGATCTATAGTTTATATCCAATGCTTGTAAGTGGTATTAGCCAAAAAAAAAAAAAAAACACAATTATCTTGATGAAACCCAAGAGCTAATACGAATTAAATGAAGGAAAAAACAATTCTCGAAAATAACATAACCTACGCAGAAAATTACACTATGTCAAATTAGAGTGACACCTCTTAATATTTCCACTTAGTACACACTCTCCCCCGTTAGTGGTTTGGTGAAAAGTCCAATAAATTTTATTTGATTTACAATATATATTTACTAAAATAACACTTAATTGTGAAAATTAAAAACATATGTATGTCAGATAAGTGATGAAATTTTTATTTGAGTTTTCACTATTTTTTTCACACCAAGAAATATTTAAAATTATCTTTGGTCTAGGGAGAGTTACCATAACCGTGACATAAATGAAAGAGTGTTAGTGTAATTTTTCATTTACCTACGTTAGCGTGACTAATGATGGGTTGGGTAATATCCACGGTACCACCATTTAATTGTTTAGAAAAAAAATAAAAAATTCAAAAACGTGCTCAGGGTGATGTTTACAATTTTATAAAGAAGAGCTATTGTAGTAACAAAATGTGAATAAACATTATTACTTGTATTGGATGCTTTCCCTTAAAACATTTCATCAGCTTCCACCTAAAACCTTTTGACTGCATTTGGATCTTGCTAGTAAAGTAGAGCTCAAAAAAGCATACTTAAAATGATCACTTGTTGAAAGAGAGAACCACTTCTCTCTAAAAGTCCACCAGCCCTCCTCCAGCAGACAGCAGTAACTCCCTCTATTGACAGATGTCTCTCCTATCGAAAAGGGAGGTCTTCTCTCTTTCTGATATGAGTTTTTTTACATTTTTCTTTCATACTTTTAGTAGTATTATTAAATAATCTTCTTATGTGTTTTCCTCCTAATTCTAGATATCTAGATCTGTAGCAATTTGTTGGATTTATTTATGTTTTTATTATTTCAGTCCATCTAAATCTAGATAGACGGTGGTTTGTTGAGTTTATTTATATTTTTGTTATTTCAGTTTATCTAGATCTAGATTTATAGTGATTTCTTATCAGATTTATCTAGATTTAGATAGTGTGTAAGATAACATTTGTGTGGATCTTTAATGAGGAATAATAAACACTAACAATGAATGATGAAGGGAAGATTACAACAAGTCAACCACCGAAGTATAAAGCTCTATCGAAATACACACCAACAGTTATCTGCATAAATCTCTTTATGGGTCGATTTCGAAAAGATCCCAATATGCAATTTTTCTTCCACGGACTTTTATCAGTTTTTAAGATTATCTGCTTTGTAATAATAAAAAATTCCTATTGTCACACTTACAGGTCACAATTCACAACTTAATCAAACTAAAAACCTTCGACTTTTTCCGGCCCAAAAAAGTGGTTAAATGGGGCCAAGACTACAAGCCAATAATAGGCCGAACGGCAGTGGCCCAGTAATTAAGATGAAATAATTGGCCCTTGCCGGCTTTGCAAATCCAAAAGCTATGCACACCAACATAGCAAATGACAAATATTTATTATGAAATTAAGCCATCTAAAGTCTACTGCCTCTTTGGATTTAAACAATTCCGTACATATTTCAAAATTTTTAAAAGTTACCTACTGGCCAGTACGGCAATCATGTACCAAACTGGCCCCCCTATCTTTGGATGACTCGTCTCCGATCAATCTAATGACAATTGAGTCGGCAATCCTCGAGTTGACTAACACCGATTTTAGAATTTTAACCAATATTTACATGTAAAAGCATTGCCACAGCGACACATTTGACACCACCACGATTGGGAAGTAGACCTCAACAGTCACGGGCTCTGATTCAGCAGAGCCAAGCTTGGCGCTACTACAGTCCTTAATTGTGAAAATAAATAAATAAATAATTCTAAGGTCACCAAATACTTATACTAGTGATGTTGTATCATTTCCAACCACATAAGTTTAAATGGTGTGATCTCACTTTAATAAAAAATGACGTTGAAATGGATGCTAAGATGGTGTAAGTTTTAGGTGTTCACTCTTGTAAACAAACAAACAACGTAAATTACTTTGAAAAAAAAAAAAAAAAGAACACAAGTCATGATACGCAATTCTATAACGAGCAGTGGACTACACAAGTTAAAAGTGCCACCAGTCAATTTTACCATGACAAAACTTAGAAGATTAAGAATAATTGAAAACTAATGAATTGTTACTTTGTCACTATAAATGGTAATGAAAAATTGTATATAGATATCCATTCGGTAATAAATACAAGAACTTTGTTACAAACATAATATCTCGATTGACCAAGAGCAAGAAACAGAGCCAAGCGCACGTCCTACAGAAACGAGAAAACATGCATTAGATTAGTCTATTTCGATATACGAATTTGGAAAGAAAGCTTTACTTAAGCACCTATTTAGCTGCATCTAGTTCAGGAGTCATTGGAAAGAAGAAACAGAAAAAAGCTCTGCTATTTCAGTACCAAACTCACGGTCTTGTAGCAAAAGGTTATCATATTGTTTCAACTCATTCATGTGAATCTTACAATATTACCAGCCATAGAAGACAACTCATAGGAATCGAGCAATATTACATACTATAAGCATGGATCTGTTCTAGCAAAGGATGGCAAAGTCTAAATTAAAAACATATCAAGTAACACAATATAATCATGATGCTAAAATTCCCTTGTCGAAGAGGGATAAGACGATTTTGAATTGCTTTATGAGCAAAAAAATGCGAGAAAGCATGATACTGAATTTCAATTGTGTGTAAAAGGTAAGTTCATGAAAGCATCAAACACTTTGAAAAGCTATGACGGTCCTTGTGTCAGCCGTTTAAGTGAGCTTCCCTTAAATATCTGTGTTAAGATATGAAACCAATTATACATAATATGTATGCTGCATTGTAATTTTACACATTCTCACTTCCTAATAGTTGAGTTCACCAGATTTTTCCAACATTCAGAATAGAAAAGTACAAACACAAATGATTTTATGACTTAAACCCACAAGTATCCCCATTCACCATCGTGACAAGAACAACTGAAAATATAATAAAATATCTATTCTGTTCCCTTCTCAAAACTGAAAAGGTATTACGTAATTTTACCACACCACAACTACTAAAAGAATGAAAAGAAAGGGAAGCACTATTTCTGAACACAGGATCTGATGCAGCTAAGTTTCTTTTTCAAAATTACATGTATAAATGCCTCATGATAGTCAAAGGATGATGAGCAATGAGCGCTCACTTTTAAGATAATACCCATCGAGTCAACATCGTGCTAGGAGAGAAGAACTTCAATATTTCTACTCTCCAGTAACTCACATAATAAAGAGGAAAATGAAAGCACAAAAATCTACATGAAAGCCAATTATTGTCAGCTAATCTGTCTCAAGAATAAAGATCCTAAGATCCTGACAAGCGAAGAAAAAAAGGGTCAAACAACTATCAAAATTAAGCAGATGCTCATAGACTAAATCTCACGCTAAATGAACAGGAATATAACCAACTTGTGTAAACTTAGATAGTAAATCCACACCAACCTGATAAAAACTAAAATCAACACAATTGGAGAAAGGAAGATACACCCTATACTTCATAAGCTTATCAGATTTTACCACACCAAATGAAATACGTATTCTTTTTTAAAAGAGTGTACTACAAGTAAACATCAAAAGGTAATTAAAAAAATACCGAGAGTTATAGAGCTCCAGGCCATCTAAAAGTCACCCTTCTGTTCATCTGAATCTGAATCACTAGCATTATAACCTGTAAAAGGTACACCAACATAACGTAGGAACATTAGAATATTAGATAATAATGAAGTCAACTAAAAAGGTCACTCTAGAGATAATGTCCCCTCAATGTGTGATGATGATAACAAGACAAAGCAACCAACCTGGATGCTTATCACTGACTTTCCAAAATGACCGAGTCTTGGATGCCCTTGTAATCCAAATCCTTCCCTAAACATTCCAAAAATAAGTAAGACTGGTAAATTGAATAAGAAAACAAATACCCGATTGCCCCAATTCCATTCTCTTCCACCAAATTGCTAAATGGTAGATTCAAGCAATCTAAAACTTAAATCTTGAAATTTCTCAAATACATGAAATAACCTTCTAAGAGTCTAGTCAGAATTTGAACATGAAAACGTGATCAAACGCATCGAGACGCTTTAGGAAAACATAGCAAGCCAAAACCCGTTAAACCCTAAATCCCAAATCACAAACAATACAATTTCAAAACAATAAATAGATTTTTTTTTTTTTTTTTTAAAAAAATCAGAGAATACAGACCCGCTGGGCGTCTCGGGGAACACCATAACCGCTAAAATACATCTGACCCACCAAGACCTGCATGTTAATATCCCCAGCTTTAGCCTCCTTCAGCGCGTCCTTGAACCACCGCTTCACGCAATCCGAAACGACCTCCGAAAGCGGCAAACGACTGTCTTTTCTCTCCTTCTCAGAGCTACTTTCCTTCTCCATCTCCAACCTCTTCCGCTTCGTACTTTCGCCGTCGATTCCTAGAATCAAAGAGGTGGGTTTTGCTTGTTTCGGAGTTCCGATGCTCTGCGACGTCGTTTTGGCCACTTGGTATACCCCGCTCTGCCCGTGGAAAGAAGCGATTTTCTCATACAACTTTTTTGCAGAGAGAAGTAAATAAAATAACTTCAAAGAAAAAAAACACAAAAAGGAAACAAAACATAAAAGCTTTTTTTATTTATATTTTTGTGGGTTTGAGTTAACTTACCTCTCCGTGAAAGTAAGTAGTATATGGACCTTGATGTGTGTTTGGCTACTGGGAAAATTTCGAAATTTGTATTGAAAAAAGGGGAAGAAAGAGAACAGAGTGGGATAGGCCTTTGGAGGGGTTTTTTTTGCTATTTTTAACGATAGAGACGATTTTGAGCGGAACTTGCCAAGTAGCTGTCGTGGGGACAAAAGTGGGCGTGCATTAGGGGGTTCAAAATACCACGGGACCAAAACGACGTCGGATTATATAGGCGTATTAAGATTTTTTTTTTCTTTTACTTTTTTCTTTTTAATGGTTAGTTTTCTTTCTTTTGTTAAATTAAGATATTCTTTGTTTGGTCTAGTCATGTTAGAAAGGAATGACTACATAAATTAAAAGAAACACTACACCACCTGCTCTATGTAATGACTATATCTACACTAACATGCCTTGAAATTCAAAGATTTTATATGAACACACCTTTGTCTAGTTAAATTTCAATTTGGGTGTATTTTGATAGTTTATATTTTGTGTTTTAGTTATTATCAATATTGAATTTTAGATTTAAAATTTGTGACAAATTTATATATTTTATTAGTCAAACACCAATTGTCATCGTTATGTTTAGCAAAATACTTTAAAATTTAAATATATATTTTTTAAAAGAAATTAAATTTAAAACTTATATCAAATTGATAAAGACTTTTACAAACAATATTTAATTTTTGAAGATTTTTGCATTTTTCTAAGTTATTTTTTAATATTTATAGCTATTTATTTAATTAATTTTTAATTTAAATTAAGTATTAAAACATATATTTAAAGTCTGTCATTGCTAATATATCATTTTGTCGTTGGATGGTTCTAATTAATGAATTGAGTTGAATTGAGTTTCACGTGAGACTCATCTGAAGTCTAATTATAATTAATCAGTTACAGACTGACACATTATGTGGTGTTATATATTATATGGTATCTCATAGCATTATTAAAGGTATACAAATGTAATTAACCTTTCTAATTTTAACCATTAAATGTTGATTTCATTTATTCTTTTCTTATATATCAAAAAAAAACTTAATCGTTGGTAAAAGTATAACACAACTAAGTGGAGAAATTTTCATTAATTAATTAATTAACTTCTAGTATATTGATTTTCTTTAAGCGTTGAACTCCGAACCTCGTATAACTAAAATTTGGGCCGTCTACTCCACCAACCACTCATGGTTATCTTATTAATTTCATAATCTGTTGATAATATTGACATTGAATGTCCTACTCCAATGTCACCAACGCCCAACTCTCGCACAACAACAAGCACTTGGTACCACACAAAATCCTACGTGCTCTTCACTGAGCGGATTCATATTTGAGTTGGAAAGTTGACATTTGCTAATTATAGCATGTCAACTGTGTATTATTTTTGAAGATTATAGGGATAATGACATATTTCTCCTCTCCATTTCACTACTTATATATATATAAAACTAAATTGTGGTACTTACGAGTTTCAAGAGGGGAAAAAAAAAAAAACCAACTTGTGGTCTTTATAATTATGAGGAAAACCGTTTCGATTTTTTTGTTACAAAATCTTTCCTTTAGGTGATCAGAATGATAAGAAATTTCAAATTCCAAATAAGTTTATGATCATTTAAAGGGGAAGTTTGCCCCAAAAAAAGGTTTTTTTTTTTATTTTTTTATTTTATAATTAATTACCAGGACCACATGATTATTCATGAAACGACATAAAACCTAGGGGAGAAATATGAACAATTAGCTCAACATCCATGAGTCAAAATTATACTGCCAATGGTATTAACAATTTCTAGCAACTCTCAGGTTTATGTTAGATCCCTAAAAAGAGTTTTTTTTAAAAAAAAGTGACGACCAAGAAAGAAGCATATAAAACTATTACCAATAATTTTTACATGAACATAAACCGTCAATGAAGCGATGAAATCTGTTATTGTCCCTAACAATGATCTCTCTCCCTGTAATCTTTGAAACTAGCTTGATGAACTCGTGACAATCACCACATACACGGAGGTTTTTGACTACTCGAATCGAATCCTTCGAAGTGGTACTAATAAGAACAAATGCAATAGCCAGTTTCTCACTGTGACAACGAAGGAAATGCTCCTTCTCCTCCTCTTCTATGTCAAACAACATAAAGTCTGTTGTTGGAACATAACCAGCTGCTTTCAGTTCCGTGTCTAGTTCATCAAGTTTTGCATATATCTTCTCGGACAACGGGTGAGTCTTGTCTCCCACAAGGAACTTGTGAACTACACCATCCACTTCGACCCAGCTGCAGCCCCGGATTTTTTGAATCCCGAGCTCATTCATTCTTGATCTGATATTAGCTGCTTCACTCCACTTTTGGCCAGCTGAGTAAATATTAGATAAAAGAACGTAATTTCCTGAGCTCCATGGCTCTAACTCAATAAGTTGCTTCAGCACATATTCTGCCAATTGGGTATCTCGATGTAGCCTACAACCCCCCAACAACGCTCCCCAAACTATTGCATTAGCCTTCATTGGCATGCTTTCTATTAGCTTATGAGCTTCAGCTAGAAGGCCCGCACGGGCAAGAAGATCCACCATACATCCATAATGCTCGATCGAAGGAGTTAAGGAAAAGAAGCTGCTCATGCCGTTGAAATAACAACGGCCATCATCGACGAGACCAGTATGAGCACACCCAGAAAGCAGCCCAATGAAAGTGTTTCCATTAGGTTGAATCGCTGATTTCTGCATGTGTCCAAACAGTCCGAACACAGCTTCCACATGTCCATTAATAGCTAGCCCGGATATTGCTGCATTCCAGACCACAAGGTCCTTATCTTTCATCTCTTTAAAGACTTCCCAGGCTTTAACCATGTTCCCGCATTTGGCATACATGTCAATCAGAGCCGTTCCTAGGAAAGGGATAGACAAAATCTCATTCCTATCAATTAAGTTGCTCGCCCAGTCTCCTAATTCTAGAGCTCCTAACCTAGCACAAGCTGAAAACATACCAACTAGTGCATAACAATCTGGTTTTATTTCTTCAGCCAGCATTTGTAAGAAGAGGTCTACTCCTTCTCTAGCAAGCCCATTCAGTACATAGCCCTGAATCATGGTACTCCAAGAAACAACATCCTTCTCTTGCATCCCATCGAAAATTCGACGGGCTTTCTCCATATTTCCACACTTAGCATACATATCTACCAAAGACGTAGCCACAAAGAGATTCCTCCCCAAGCCATTCTCCATTATGTACTGATCTATCCACTCCGCACTGCTTAAATCTCTTGACTGAGTACACGCAGACAAAACTCGAACAAGGTTAAAGCCATCAGGCCTCAAACCCATCTCAATTGATTTCCGAAACATAGAAATAGCCTCAGAAAACCTACCTGCACTGATGTACCCACTAACCATAACAGTCCAAGAAACAACATTTCTCTCAGGAATTTCATCAAACATCTTATGGGCATGCTCCAAGAAGCCCGATTTAGCGTACAAACTCAGCAAACTAGTCTTAACAAACACATCATACTCAAAACCCGACTTCACCACAAGGGTATGAGTTCTCAGTCCCAGCTGAAGATCACAAAGTCGAGCACAGGCCTTTAAAACGAAAGGGAAGGTGAAAATATTGGGCAAAAATCCCTCCCTCCGCATCGAACAGTATAATTCGACAGCATCGTCGAAGCGGTCGGCAGAAACCAAGCCTTGGATCATTGTATTCCAAAGATAAATGTTGGGCTGATTGGTCTGGTTGAAGACGAGTCGTGGGTAGCAAGTGTTTTTCCCAAAATCGAAGCCACGCCGCAAGAACAGGTTGAGGAGATAATTGTCTTGGTCGAGGCCGAGACGTAGGAGCCGGGCGTGGACATGTTTGAGCTGGTTGAAGGAGCTGAAGCCTTGAAGGAGGCAGGTCTTGATCTGTAGAGCGTTGGATAATGATTGAGAAGAGGCTCTGTTTGAGAGAATGCTCATCACCTGTCTCCCGCCAAATGTTCTACGGTCAAGGGAGCTCTCTCTTGTTTAAAAACGCTTTGAGGTCTAGTGTAATGATAGGTGTGGTACAGAAGTTTTTTTATCATGTAATTAATAACATTGTACGTGTACTCCCATTGTTAAAGAAGAGCCACATTAACTCGTAAAATTATCTCGTTCTAGATGATTGGTTCCCCCCACCTCTACCCAAATTCGTAACATGTCACTTCAAAGGTTGTATCGACTCGTTTAATATTGTGCCAATTTTGTGTTATCTGCAGATTATTTATTTAACAAAATTGATAGATAGATTAATGTATTATAATATTTTTAAATATTATAATTATTTATTTATTTGATTTTTTAACTTTAATTTTATTTTATTAAAATAAATTAACTCATTAGTTTATTATTTTTCATTCAAATCACAAAATTATTTTAAAAAATATTTTTTATGGTCTCATTACTTAATATTTTATAATATATTTTAATAAAAAAATTAATTAATTATGTTAATTCAGATCAATTTTGTGTCAAACGTATCAGCTAAACGTATGGATTTCGAATCGTATCAGTGAATCGTGTTCAAACTGTCAGCCCTATTATCACTCTTTATTTATTCTCCACCCACTTTTTTTTACTGCATTTTTTTTATTACAAACAAGATTCTGAATGAAATTATCATTTAGTACTTAAATCATTTTAAAGTAAATATATTTACACATATTTAAATAAATAAAAAAGAAAGACTTTTCGGCAATTTTCTTAAACACAGTTCATTTTAAATCCTAATTTCCTTACCGTTCATTTACACGAATTTTAATTCATTTGCAAGAAATACTAGTAGAGCATTCTCACAATCCAGTTGCGCGAATTTCTATGGATCATTAATTAATCTCAATGAGAACATTATTGTAACATTCTTTGTACTAAAGTTTGCATAAAAGAATTTGATACAGGATTAACCAATTGCTTTTTAAGCTTTTCTTAATGTAACTTTCTTTCTAAAGTGAAAATAATTTCGACTAAGAAATCTCTGATCGAGAGATTTTGTCAGGAATAAGATTGCCCCATTAATCCCATGCCAAAATGCACCATGATCCGTACTAACTTGAATTACTTTGGTTATTAGGCAACAACAATTGGTGCTTGCTCATTAGTATTACAATACTCGCAGATTTGTCTTGTTTTGACCGAAAAAAAAAAAATAGCTGGGTAGAACTCAGAAGAAGGATGATCAGAAGCATGAAAGAGCAGAAAAGTAGGAAAAGGACAGATGGGTATGATAAGAGAGAAACGTGAGAGTGGGGGTGGGAAGAGAGCGAGGAAAACTAGACTAAGGGATAGTTTCGGAAAAAATAAGGATCTAAAACGTACTAACTAAATTTTAAAATTTAATTGATAGTGTGGTTTTAGAAATAAGACGGAGAGAGTAATCAAAAAACTGACGATAAACCCGCCCAAGGAATTATGATAAATAGCAGGACTTGAAGTCTAATGGGGCTTTTTACTTTTTATTTGTTTATTTATTTGTAACTCCAAAACCCAGAAGTTGGAGTTTAATTTTTAAATTCTAATTCTAAGTTACGATATTTTTTCCAGCTCACTCGCAATTTGCTTTACTCTCGCTTGATGGACTCCATATTGCCACAAACAACACTAGGCTCCAATCGCCAATCGTTGGATAACATTCTAGCAGGAAAACGGATTTCGGGATTCTGTAGCCTGTACCCTGCATAAAATGGAATCCAAACAACTATGAATAAAACAAATCTACAAAGGGTCTATCCAACTCCCACCCAAGGGCACCATTGCCATTCTTCTAACATTTCTGTAAATATAAAATAACCTATTTAAGAGTATCACTGATAACATAATCCATGGTTCTAGGGACAAAAAAGGGAGCACAAAATTCCAAATAGAAGCGGATAGATTGAGCACTATGAATTTACTGAAGACAAGGAAAAAAAATTATACAGGGAAAGAATTAATATTAACTAACAATACGAAACACAGAAATGCCTCTTCAATACATGGGGCAGTGGAAAACCCAATAAATGAGTACAAATATATAGGATTAAAAAAAACGCGCTACATACAATATTACAAAATTTCATTCAAAAGCATTTTACATGTCAAAATTTACACACTCGAACACAATTTACACTGACCAAGATCTTCAAATGATGTGATCATACGCCATATTCAATTGGTCCAACGCTTGTACGCTGAGCCTTCTGGCAGTCATTCTTGTATAAGCCTTCTTTTTTTCTTTTTTCTCTTTTTTCCCACACAAATTTCCGTGGGACAAAGTAGAGTCTCTTGGAAATAACACGTATTCTAGGTACAAGATACAGAAGATGGAGTTTTTAGGAGAGGGTGTGATGGGTATATTATACATGAATATTGTATAGGAAAAGAAGAGTCGACCAGAGTGCATAGAATTCCTACTTGCACCAAGAGAAAGAATGGTCCTCAAAACCAGTAACCTTTCTCTACTGTAGTAAAATTAGTTTCTTTCAAGAACTCCAATTGTCCTCATCGTCATCTTCGTCATCACTTCCAGCCAATGCCTATACAGAAATTCATCAAGGTTATATACTAAACTGGGATATGCTTATATACATGTGTGCATAAGTATATATATATATGTATATATATATATATATATGGACACCAATCCAGTATGTATTTTTTTTTTTACCTATGCATAAGTATCAATTTGGCCAATGAAAATTTAGCATGCACATTTTTTTTATTGTAAAAAATAAGAGAGAGAAAGAACATTAATAATGCACGTCTTTTCATGAGCTTCATTATAGTCATTGGATGGATTGGATTGGCAATAAATATATATATATATATATATATTTATATGTGTGTGTGTAGAGAGAGAGAGAAGGGTAACCTGGCGAATTGCATTTGCTTTCTCCAAGATGGCTGCAACCTTCAAATTGGTTTTCGGAGCAGGACCAGGAATGCTAGGTCTTGCCACCGTAGCAGGCTTCAAGTTGAAGGACTGGAGCAACAAAAAATATGTCATATAACAATTCCCTAAAAAAAAAAAAAAAAAAAAAAAAAATACCTCAAGGAAAAAAAAAAGACAAACTAATGTTCTGAAAAATCAAAATCACTAACTAACGAGTCAAAGAGAAATCATCAACCCTAACCTTAGTTCGTATCTGTTCTAGCAATGAATCTCTTTCATCAGCCTTTGGTCCAATCTGAGGCCGAACTCGTTCAGTTACCTTTCTCAACTGCAAATTATTCAACAGGTTACAAATCATGTTTATGCTAGGGATCAAACCTTTGGATTTTCTATACAATGAAACTATCAATTTGCATTACCTTGCTTTTCCCATGAGCATTAACTGCATCTATGAGGGGGTTCCGAGGACGAGGAAGCTTGTTCACTGGATTTCCATTCGGCTTTTCAACCTCAGAGTCTGGCATCATAGAAGAATTATTTGACGACCATGCTTTTTCTCCCTCTGGCATCAGCAAACCAAGCCGAACCTGCTCATCCACCACGGTTGGAGGTACCATAGATGTCACAAATGGATTTCCTAGTTCTCCTTTTGAATATTCCAATGATTGCTCATGTATCATGGTTTCGACACCTGTTTCCGGAGTCACTTGGTTCATAGGCTGGCTCACTACTTGTGAAACCTCGTGATTTTGTCCAGTCGTACTTTGAGTGGTCAGTGTTGGTGAGAAGAAACTTGAATCTGACTCCTCCGTTTCTCTTTCTAAAGAAAGGTTACCATGCCCCTGTCCCTCCCTAGAAACTACTGGTAACGTTAAGAATGGGTTCAGGGATTGTGTTCCCCCTAAAGCAAGGTAAGAGTACTGAGTATTAGCATCATTAACAATCGTTGGCAACTGCATTGAATAAATAGGAGGCTGTGCCAAATTACTGGTCAAAGGCACAGCCACATGCAGTGATTTCTCATTGTCTACGATGGTGGGAGGCAAAAATGGATGCTGAGGCTGCTGCATCCCACTGTGAGATGCTGGAACATCAGCTTGAGCTTTCTCGTCAGCACTATATGGCTGTATTGACGGAAACAAGCCCTGACTAAATTTCCCCATCCTCCATTGCATAGGAGGTAGGGGCGGCAATGGTGGCATCTCTCCCAGATCAACTTGACTTGTTTCTGGGAGCATGACAAGGCTTGAAGGAGCAAACTCTGATGGACTTGCTGATTGCCTTATGTCATCAACTTCTGGGCCTGCTGATTTTGATGAGAATTCTGAGATCGAAGATTGGCTTGGAAGGTCTTCCTGACATGACTGTAAAGAAGTATCTGCACGAATTTCTTGACTTATGTGTTTTGGAGATTCGATCTGCTCACTTGTTTCCTCACCCATCTGATTTAAGGATTCCATCTGTTCAGAAGGAAGATTTGATGAGTTTATACTTGCTCTATCTACTTGCTGACATTCCACATCGAGTTGATTACAGAATACCTGTGATTTCTTTGAAGGAATTTCCGGATGAGAACCAGCTTCCTCTGTTACCACAGAGTCTGTACCAACTTGATCAGCTTGCAACTTCCGTGATTTTTCTAAAGGAGTTTCTGGATGCGGACCTGCTTCATCCGTTTGCAAATCTTTCGTATTGACCTGCTCAGCTTGCAACTTCACTGCCTTTTCTGAAGGAGTTTCTGCCTCTGGAAGGTAACTGGTAGGTAAAGACACAGTATCTTCTGTACTCTCTACATGATAATTATCACAGGAAGGTCTTAATTCTGACTCCTGATCACTCAGATCTGAAGATGTTGATGCTGCAGAGATATCAACGGCAGATGCACTGTACTGGGTCTTTTCAGCTGGAGATAAATCATTATCATCAGCAGCAACAGCAATATTAGGACCGAAAATATTATAAGAAACAGGTATATTTGTGTCCAAGCCCAAATCTGAGGGAGCAGCTTCCACACGATGCAAATCTTCATGTGTTCCTGATTCCGTGGCACATTCTGGAGAAAATACCTCATCCAATGCCACTTGTTGCTGTTGAGGAACCACAAATCCAAAAAGAGATTCTCGCAGATCTGTTGGATTTGATGGAGAACATTCTGTGTAAGGAGGCAAACGTATACCACTGCTAATGTTATCAACAATATTGGTAGTATCAGCAGAATGGACTGCTGCATCTCCTACTGCAACTGTTTCATCTACCACACTATCCACTTCTGTAAGATCACAATTATCTGTACTGCTTAGATAGCTAGATGAATGTTGCAGAGAAACAACATCGCCTCCAATTGCATCCCCACAGCTTCTAGACAGATCTATCTCCTCAGGATCTGGAACACCTGCTTCTGCTGAAACATGATCAAGATGAGACAAATTTTCACTTAAATCTGCAGACTCTGGCTCCTTTAAGCCAGGAGTCTCTGGAGAGTCAGCGGAATGGACTGTTACATCTTCTAATGCAACTGTTTCATCTACCACACTATCCACTTCTGTAAGATCACAATTATCTGTACCGCTTAGATAGCTAGATGGATGTTGCAGAGAAACAACATCGCCTCCAATTGCATCCCCACAGCTTCTAGACAGACCTATCTCCTCAGGATCTGGAACACCTGCTTCTGCTGAAACATGCTCAAGATGAGACAAATTTTCACTTAAATCTGCAGACCCTGGCTCCTTTAAGCCAGGAATCTCTGGAGAATCCACTCTGGAAGTTATCTCCTCTGAGACATGGCTCTTTGCAATATCCAATGTGGGAGATAAATCTTCTGAGTTGACTTCGGTTGTTGTAAAAGAACCATCCACTTTCGAAACCATATCGTGAGGCACTAACACATCTGAATGATCACTCGACGCTGTAAAATTGTTAGGCAGTAGGGAATTAGTCGATTGAGTGTCTAAGACTGGTAATGATGAGGAGGAGAGCTGCTTTTCTGTGATTGAATTAAATGGTGAATCAATTTCACCAATGACTAGACTTCTATTTGAATCTTCGCCTTCATCTAGTGTTTGAAATTCTTCATTTACAGAACTTTCTCTGCTTTCCTTCCCAGAAGCTAGCTCTGAATCATTTGGCAAATGCAGCACAATATCATAATCGACACTTGGATCTTCATCTTCCACTTCATTCACAAGATAAATTTCAGAAGTCTTTGTGATATCATCATTACCTTGGGAGGAAACTCGAGAACCAATAGCAATAGAGTCGATCGTATTTTTCCCATTTTCGACATTGTCTGGTACCTTAGAATCAAGCATGATATCTTCAGCGGGTGTTCCACCTACCAGAGGTCCCTCCGCTGAATCTGTTGTCAATAAGCTTGCTCCAGGGCCTGTTTGTAGTGATGTAAGATACAAATCATTAAGCAAAGCACCACTAGATGCATCTCCATGATCAGGGATGCTTTCTTTCTCGATGCATACGTCATGGGATGCCACAAACTCATCATCTTTGGCTCCCAGAGACTGTGCAGTTACAGGGAGCTCATTGGATGCCTCATATACAATCTCAGCTCCACAAATTTCAGAAGGGAAAACTTTAGCAGCTCCATCACAATCTGAGGGTGTATTCTCAACCACACTGCTTGGAGTATCAGAGTAAGAAAAACTCAATCTGTTTTTCTTGAATGAATTATTTCCATCATCTGATGTAGAGAAGTTTCCAACTGATTGAGTATCTGAAAGCAGAGCTCGGCACTCATGATGTTCTTCATTTGCAACATAATCTGCTGCATGTGTTTCAGCCTTTAAGAACCGCAGATTACTATTAGGTCTATATTCATTGTCTGTTTCCATTTCTGACTCCATGCAAGCTAGAGCATCCACGTAATTGTCTACCTCGCTGGTCATATCATCAGACTCATACCCATTGATACCCCCTTTAGTTTTCCCTTCTCCACTGATTGCCCATTGCTTCTCAACTTGCACTTCATGGAGGGGGGAAGATATTTTAACAGTCTCATCATTACAGGTTGTATCAGACACCTCGATAATTTCTCTACCAACCACCTCCTCGTCAAAACCATTAATTGATTGTGATGAACAATCACTTGCATTTCTTGGTGAACATTCTGCAGGACTCACTGTACTGATTTCAAGTATTCTAATCCCTGATTCACTAGCATATGATGGTAAGAGTGCTGGAGTAACAGAAGTTTCGCAAGCCAATTCACGCTCTGGTGGAGTTTCTACAAACTTCTCCATATAACTTTTCCCTGTTTTGGAGTCAATTGCAGATCCATTTAACTGTCTTTTTTTCAATTTCACCAGACGTGCAGGGTCACTAAGACCATTCTCAACACGCTCCTCCAGGAATAACTGGTGCAATCTGCACTACATGAAAACAATGAGTTACCAATTTATATTTACAAATTCATACTCACCACCCTATGAGGTAATTCATATAATGAACCAATATGAATAAAGAGCCCTCACTTTGTATGTGAAGCTGGTGCTACTTCTGGGGTTGTTTCTCCATTCCTCCAGCGCGATCCTTTCTTCTGCTAAAAAGAGAGGGCGGGGGAGAGAGGGGGGGGGAGGGAGGAATATCAGCTTACTACGCAAATTTGTACAGTAAAGCAGTAAGTTGACATCAGTACAAGATAAGTTAATTTCCAATACTATGGCCATAAGGTAGCAGTCGCAGCATTGATAAGGGGGAAAATGGCGTATCTGCAGTACATTATAGTTATGAACTTATGCACATCCATATTAATGTGTAATTGCATGTATGCGGGTGCGTGAATGTGGCTACATAAATATGCATCTTAGCACATGTAAATAGTTTAAATACACACAAAGAAAACACATTAATCGGCCTAAGTACTCATAATTGCATGTGCGTGTACACGTCTATATAGACATGATCTAGCATGTATAATTATGTAATAATGATCAAACACGTGTATTTATGTAATATGCAAGTATGCCTGTCTAAGCACTTGTATCATGTATTCCTGTCATTTTAGATTCCAACTTAAGCTTTGGAGCTACTCAGATTCCAACTTAGGCTTGTACTACAATTTTTTTCTATAAGAAGATCTTTAATTGCAACCATTGCCACAGAACTTTGTGCTTATTAATTGCAGTAACAATCATTTTATTAGAGTACCTTCACTCTACGGTTCTTCTTTTCTCGCTGAAATTCTCCTTTTGCTATTCCAGCTGCTGCTGCCTCCACTTTGAAGAATGATGGATCAGTATAACGCTTCAGACATGCACCAGCTCCCGCAACATCAAACCTGTTAAAAGCCAGAAGATTTTCTAAAACTTCCAAGTTGTAAATCGAATCTGTTAAGTTCCAATTTTTGCAATGACTAAAGTGGAGACACTAAATAAAAAGAGGGGGGGGCACATACTTGTCCAAAAGGAATAACCGCGGTGGACCCCGGGACTCTTCATAAGAGTCCATTACAAAGCGAGGCAAATCTCCACGGGCAACCAGATTTTGTTCAGGGCGCAAATTAGGATGCCAATCAACACCTACAGTCAAATAATTATGGTAATGCCTTTAAACCTAAAATCCAATAATTGTATGTAATTACATATAACCTTCTATAAATAACAAATCAAATTTCAATAAATACTTCTACGAAAGAGAATTATTCACAAACTATAAAGACACAGTGTCGAATTCCATAGCTTTTAAGAGCCTAAAATCATAAACAAACTGAGTTCTCTGATCCACATTACATTTTCCAGTCCTTTTTAAATATATGTGCATAACATCTATATGCAGATGTAAAGGTCTAAAAGGAAAGATGTTTAAATGAGGAATCACAATTTAAACAAGTTATCAACTTCTGTAACCCACAAAACTCACGAGAACAATCACACAGATGTTGTCCTGTTAAGACCAACCGTTCAGCATCCACTTAGAATAATAATTACTTAGATATAAAAAAAATAATTACTTAGATGTAAATAAATCATAGTGGGCTTCTATGATTCTATCTCAACAATCATTTGAACTATGTCTGGAAACGCCATTTGAATATGGATGCATTGTATTAAAGAGAAGGAATTCCAGGCCCAGCAAACTCAGACTCCACAAACAAACTAACCTCCTATGCTCCGACAACTCCTTACTAATGGTCACTGCAAAGTGCCATCATCCACACATACGTATTTAAAATAAATACAACAGCAACAAGACAATAGCAAGAACAACAATAGCAAACCAAATAAACTCAACACTACCATATTGGAATTTCAGTGAATATAATCAAACATGGATATATGATTCTTCCCTACCAATGTCATTACAACAATCTGTCCCTCTATGATTTTTTATAGACACTGTAACAGATACAAGACAGAATCCCCAAAAAAAAAAGAAAACAAAAAAATCTAACAGCAAAGGCTCTCCAGGCAGCTTTTCTAAGCCTAACAGTTAGCATCCAGCCCAATTGGCGAAAACAGAAACAGAAAAGGAAATTAATAGGATTGCATCTCTTTGTATCACTAGTACATCAGCAATATAACTATCAAAATATGAACCATGTATTCTAACCTGCATTGCAGAAAAATGATGAATGATTAGTTTGGGACAACAGTGCCTTCTCAATCGGAGGAAATTCTGCTTCCAATTGTTGGACACGAACCATTAGACCATGACCTCTTGCAGCAGTTGCCATTACTTCTTCATGCAAGTTATGGAATATTTCAGCAGCAAACCTAACAAAACCATAAGTGATAACTGATAAATATATATTTTTTAAATTCTGATTTTGGAAATGTCAGCTAATTATCTTATTAAAACACGACTAAAATTCAGTACAAGCTGGCTCAAGATTCCAGCCATATGGCATATTTATTTGGCAAATGACAGACTTCAAACCATCAGCACTTATAAGGGAGCACAATGTTAATTAACAAATTAATTCTCCTGAAAAAGAATTAGTGTAAATGGTAAAGAGAGGCACTGTAATTTCACTCTTACAGAAAAATCCCAATGGTAATGAACAAGAAAATGCTACCAAATTTCTTGTGAATGGTAAGAAAGATCGTTTCAAGAAGTATAGCAAGAAAGAGCAAGGCAAATACTTTAGAAATGAAAATCATAATTGATATCCAAAAAGGCTAAAAGAAAAATAAAGAAGAAATAAATAAAAAACGAGAATTATATACGAAAATTTACGTTTGGGACGAAATATAACCATAAATCTTATCCTCACATTCCAAGCATCAGAATCATATTCCATTTGAAATTCACAACCACTTCGAACTTGGAACTCAAATCAATCAAAGCAGGAGGGAAAAAGTAGGATTAGTAAGGAATAAAAGAGCCCACGAAGCTCGTTCAGCAAGGTCAGTTCAGCCATAAAAATCGAAAAAGCTCAATGAATTTTAGATTCAAATCCAAAACAAAACTCCCGATTAAGCGCGTAATTTAAACCCGCCGGTTCAGCATTTCAATCACCACATATGATTGGTACCAAAACCAAGAACAGGAACGGAAAAGAAAACGCTCATACGATCAATCTGGTGACAAACTCTAAATCTAAACCTCAAATTCCCAATTCAACACTAAATTTCAACCACATTAGTTGATATTCACACTCCACCGCTTCCAAATTCAAACCCTAGACGCTCATCATTTTCCGAATTAACAAAATCAACAGTCCCAAACCACAGTAACAAAACCGAAAAACCGAGATTCAATATAGAACAAGAAGCCACTACTCACTCCGCCAGGTCGCCGAGCTGGCGCAAGACCCCGACGAGGCCAGCCATGGCCACACCTTCCAAGAGAGCTTCAGGATCATCCTTATCGGCAGCTCTGTACAGCTCAGGATCCGCCAATCCGTACTCGCTCCTCACCCGGTACCTCGTCAACGGCATAGTCAAACTCCGAAACCCTAACTCAGCTCAGAAATGGAAGAAAACGAAGCACAGTCTCCGTCAGCTCAGCTCAAGCTTCTCCGATTTCACATTTCCGCCATGGAAGCAGCTCAGAAGGAGGAGAGAGAAAGTGCCTTTGGAATTTGGGAAAAAAGAGACGAAATAAATGGATATTAACGGTGGTGGTGGCCACAGATATAACAGACGTGACGGACTGTGGCTGTGAGAAACTATTTTTTAATTTATTTATTATTATTTTTCAATCAGAATTTTTCGAGTGAGAGAGTAAAACTATATGCCAAAACTATATAAGGGAGTGTTTGGTTGGCTTCCTCTTTGCTCCTAGCCGGGTATCGTGCCGCGTATGATGGGGCTCGCCGCATTGGATCATGTTCTTTTATGCTGCTTACATATCAACATTTCCCGTTTTGTGGGTTATGATCCGCTGCTTCCGCGAGCACCGTGTGATTGGTGCTCTCAATTGGATCGGATGGGGTCGAATCGGGTCCGTTTAAAATGCAAAAACGTGTTTTGCAAAACACGATTCGTAAGCCACTTTGGCTTTGAAATCACGCTGCCCGAGTCGTTCTAATTTAGGCAGAGGACAAAAAGAATTCGCTGAGAAATAATAAATAAAAATAGAAATCTATTTTGAAATGTCAAAAGTCTACTGATATAGTATTTAATGGCCTATGAGGGAGGGGTTCACGTGAGAATAATGAACCCTTAAAACGTAAATGTCATAATTCCAATTTTTGGAAGTAATAAACTTTTTTTTTTTTTTAATTATTATCAAGCCTATTGTTATATGATATTTCTTGTTCTCTCGTCCGCCAGAAAAGAAAACAACATTAATTTATATGTGCGTGTATATACATATTTTTTCTTTTCATCTATTGAATCCATCAATCTAAGGTTAAGTGTTATATTACGTACTATCACTTAGACGTACTTGGCACCTATATGAAAAGAAAATTCTCTGTGAAATATCAATTGTTATCCATTAAGCTTATGTTGGTGAAACTGAATGGTACATGTATATTATTTTCAACAAATAAAGTTGAAGCTTATACTTCGTTTTTTTCTAGAGTGAAGCATTGTAATTTAGAGCATGAATACGTACGATACTGACTTAATAAAATTATGAGTCTATTTTTCTGTCAGATGTCACAATTACCTTTTTTTTTAATAAAGAATTAATTATAGTTTGTCCAGTGGTACACGTTGTTTTTCTTTTCAGAACCCAAAAGAAAAAAAATGTGCTACACCTTGTTTTGATAAATATTTTCATTGATGTTATTCTTGAATACACACTAATTAATTGAATCGATAAAAATGAACGGTAAAAATATACCTTAAAATATAATTTTTTTGTATATTTTAACATGTTTTTAACTTATGTAAAATTATACTTTTCCATCACAAATATCTAATATTCATGTCTAAATAAATTAGGCACTAAACATATAATCCGAATTAGGATATTTTATTTTTTCCAACAAATAGTTAAAATTTATTAAAAATATTTAACATAAATCACTAATCACTAAATTTGTATACATAAAATAAAAATTTGTAGAAATTTTAAGTATAGATATTTAATATTGCACAAATTAAAACACAATATTAAAATTACAAAAAAATGACAGTATTTTTTTTTTTTTTTTGATGTTATGCTTGATAAAATGTTTTAGCGTCTAGTCCAAGGATTTAAATCAGAACTTTTCCTCAGTCCTCTTACTCGAAGCCTATTTAGTTTTGATAAAAATTCAAAACGAACCGGAGGCTACATTCAATGATTTATAATAAACTGTTTGATTGGAAAAAATAAAAAATAAAAAAATCATAGTGCAAATCAAAGGTTAAAAAACTAAATAAATAAATAAAAAAAAAAACAAAATTTATATACCCTATTATTAGACGAACTAGAAGTGTGCATCAAAAGTTAATCTTGCACCAATCTTGTGGAGGATGGTGCCAGGTGTGACTCCCAAAGTGAGTATGAATTTTTGTAAACGGTTGCTTGAAATTTGACGTACTAGATGCAATGTTGAGGATCAATCTGTGTAGGCTCGGAGAGGAGTTGTTATGGACTGCTTCATTTCGAGTTTTCCAGATAGCTTTCTAGGTAACAGACGAAAAAACAAGCACTTTAGAGCAAGGGAAGCTATTTAGGTCCCAAATAAATCTAAACCAATATGCCATTGTTGAAGTATAGTCTGGTGAAGTTCGGAGATTCCAAGCGGAGGAGAATCAAATACGTTGAGTTACGTCGCAGTAAAGGAACCTATTGCAAGGAAGACACATCAAATCCTCTCAATAGGAAAGATTTTCGTTAATTTCTCTCTAGTTGGAAGAACATTTAGAATTATTTGCCACCAAAGCATTTTGTGGCGTATTGGAGTGCCAAAGCTTGTTCCAATATATATTTGAGAAGTATGAGATATTGGAAAATCTCTACTTTTGGTCTGTTAGATGGGCCGACATTGTGAAAAATCTTCCATTAGCAGATGGGGCCCAAATCCAATAGTCATTTGTAGGGGAATGAGAGATAGCTGTGGCATCTTGAGGGTGAAATGTTGCCATAATTTTTGAATAATCCCACGAACTGACAGCTAGAATAAAGTCAGCCACTAGGAAGAATCCTTGAGATGGAAAACCCTCTTGGATTTGTGTGCTCTTCCCATCCCTAATAAGTCGACAAGCTCCTTTTTGAATAAGGTCTCTCGATTTTCATATATTCTTCCAGGACCATGAATCACCAGGAGAAGCTATCACATTAAGAAAAGAGTTATGTCCCAAGTATTTAGCTTTTAGAACCTACAAACACAGAGAATCTTGGTTAGTTAAAAGGCCCCAACCCCACTTCTCTATTAAGGCTTGATTCGTATCCAAAGTTCGCCTTAAACTCACACCACTTATAGATTTCGGATAGCATATGGAACTCCAGGCTCTTAAACAAAGTTTTGGATTGCCACGACTATTTTTGCCCCACTAGAAATATCATAGCATTTGGTCCACCCTTTGGCAGACAGATTTTGGAAGAGCAATCGTGTGCATTACATATGATGCTATGGATTGCCCCTACAGATTTTATCAACGTCAGTCGCCTTGCCTTTAACAGTAGCTTCCCTTTCCAACATGTAATTTTTGATTCCAAACAATCTAAGATGAAATGGTAGTCTGTTGTATTTTTCCGTGACCCAAACAATGGTAGACCCGTATACTTAGAGGATTTAGGAGCTTGTCTAATGCCTAAGAAGCTTGATATGTTATGTTTCTCCTCCGTACTTAGATTCTTACTAAAATGGATAGATGATTTCTCTAGGCTGATAGACTGGCCAGACCAGGAGCAAAAACTATTAAGGCAATCTCGAAAGCCACTAGTTTCATCAATAGTAGCTCAGCCCAAAAGGAACAAATCATCTGCAAAGAAAATATGATGTAAAGCACGGCAAGACTTGGAGAGCTTAATGTCATGTATAAGCCCTAAGTCGACCTTAGTATTGATGTACCTAGATAAAGCTTCCATTCCAATAATGAATATTGTGGGACTCGTTTCTAAATCACACACCACGTGGACGATTAAGTGGTAGATCAGGTCATAAACGGGGCACACCGTCCGACACATGTCCACAGTGACTAATTAAAGGCCACGCAAGTCGCACGTGGTACCACATAGGCCCATGGGCTGTCCGAGACTAGGGCTGAGCCCATCCCAGACCCTGGATGGACTCGGCCCAGTCTGATTCTTACCTCGATAGCTGAGGGTCGGGAGCCCAAAGGGTCTTCCACCAAAGTTCAATGGGAAGCAACTCACAGCTCCAGACTCAAACAGAGCATTTAATGTGATCCTGAGTAGGTGTGCGTATGAGATAAACCGTCCTGACAGAACGGCGGTTTATCAAAATATCACCCCTGACAGACTCAGGCCATAGGGGACGGCGGAAACTAGGCTATAATAATGCAGGGAGAATCACGGTAATCTCGGCCCGTGATCTCTGGAGTAAGTCCTGATGAAAAAGGTACTCGGTCCTGGGACTGAGAACCATGAGGTTCACAATTTCAGGACTATATAAATGAGCCATGCGTCCCCAAAAAGAAGGCATGTATGCATAAAAAAAAATATTTAAAAGATATACTCATACAAAGAAAAATAAAATCTTTGCTACCCTGAATCAAAGATAACCAACTGACTTAAGCATCGGAGAGTCTTTGCAGGTGGCCTCCCCCGCCTCTCCGATCTTGCCTGAAGTCAAAAGCTCTTTGGGATAGTAAGGACACGTGGACAGTTGGAGGATACAATATCAGCAGTTCAGAGACACGTGGACAGCTGGTGAAAACCGATCCAATAGTTTGGCGCCGTCTGTGAGAAACCGTTGAGCGTGAGAAAAGAGTAGAAGTTTCACGATCGCGTTCTCCCCGAACAAAAGGCCATACAACGTCAGATGACACATTCGAGAATGACAAGTAGGAGCACACGTCCTAATGTCGAAGGGAGCTCCCGGGAAGCATAATTGGGTCTGGAGCAAAAGCTGGACCAGATGCTCGCCGCCTTGGCAGAAGCAAACCGGAAGGTAGAGATTGCCCACGAAGTCATCCTAGGTTTAAAAGAAGAAGTCGCAGAAGTGCGCAGAGATAACGCCCGCCTCGAAGGGCTGCTGGCAAGCGAAGCCAGGAGTGAGCGAAGGGAAGACTTTGACGAAGAGATCCAACAAGAGTCTGGGGGCCAACTGCCGAGAAAAGTTCCTGCCCCATCCAGATCGCGGATGCAGGGGGAGTGTCAAAGCCAGACGAGGCCATTCTGAGCCAGAGCGGCAGTGGACAGAAGACACCAAGAACGCCCAGAAGGTGTGCTTCCTAACTGGAAGCAAGAAATGATAGCAGAGCTGAGTAAGAGGCTCGTGGCACATTACAGCCAGATCCTCGATGATCTGGCAGAGCAAACTGTGCATGGGATCAACCGAACAGCCTTCGCCGACTGGAACCAGATGGAGCCCAAGCCGAGAGACTTCACAACCCCGACCTTTAGGTCGTTCGATGGGAAGTCCGACCCCCTCGATCATATATACCACTTTCAGCAGAAGATGGCCTTGGAAACCAGGGACGAGGCTGTGACCTGCAAAGTCTTCTCCATAACCCTGGCAGGACTAGCCCTATTATGGTTCAGACAGCTCCCAGAGAAATCCATAAATGGGTTCGAAGATTTTTGCAAACTTTTCTTAAAGCAGTACGCAGGTGCCCGGAGGCAGCAGAAAGCCATGCGAGATCTTGACCAGTTGGAACAAACCGCGAACGAGTATCCGAGAGAATACCTGTCGCGCTTCCTAGAGCTGATGTCCCTAGTGCACAATGCTGACTTAGTCCAAGCCGCATGCTCGTTCGTCAGGGGCCTGTAGCCAGGATCGATGCTGTCAGACTATCTGCTTCTGAACCTTCCATATGATATGGTGAACGTCCAGGCAAAGTCAGAAGGGGTATTCAGGGTACTGGAAAGCTGCCAGAAAGTGCCCAAGGCCTCCGCCGCGATAACAACAGTGTCGACACAAACTCCGGCCCCGCAAGGGGTAAAGAGGCCTGCGCCGGACCAAGGGCCGACTCCAAAACGGGAAGCCCCCACCCAAGGCGGTCAAGAAGGCGGCAAGAAGAGGAAGGCGTCTCGTGACCCACTACTGAAATACGAGCTCAATACTCTGATCGACGTGATCTACCTCCAAAACAGGGACATGGGCATTTTCAAAGACCCGCCTAAATCCGGTGTTCCTGAGCACATGAAAAATAGGAACAAGTACTGCCAATTTCATAGGGATCACGGGCACGACACCATCAACTGCCATAACTTTTACGCGCAGGTTATGATGGCGATCCATGTCGGCAAGTTGAAACAGTACATGAAGATCGGTGGAACCCAGCCACAAGAAGACGCCACCAGGCCCAAAAAAGGCAAGCAGACCCAGGACTCTAGATCAGGAGAGCAGACCCTGAGAATAGTGCCGACTATCGTGGGCAGACCAGAGCTGACCCAGGGTCGGGAGGAGAAGGAAAAATGCCTCAAAAAGACCGAAGAATGGGTGAAACGCCTGAGGGGGATAGGCCATTCCGTCAACCATTTGATGGTGGGAGAAAGCTATGCCTCTGCTGCCCCCATCGCCTTTACCCAACAAGATTTGACCACGACGCACCTGCCTCACGACGACCCCTTGGTGATTAAGCTGTAAATCGAATCCACGTTGGACAGAAGGGTCCTGATCGACGGTGGGAGCAGCGTTGATATCCTGTTCCTCAGCATGTTTGAGAGCATAGGCCTGAATCGAAATGTGCTTAGGCCGACCTGTCAGCCGCTGTTCACTTTCAACAGTTCCAAGGTCAGCCCCTTGGGCATCGTGACCGTGAAGGTTTGCGCTGCGGAGAGATGCCTGGACGTGGACTTCGTCGTCGTCGACTGCCAGTCCTCCTTCAATGTCATCATAGGTAGAGGATGGATCCACGCCATGCATGGGGTCGCCTCCACCCTCCATCAGGTCCTAAGATGTCTATCAAGGGATGGCACCTATACGATAGATATAAGGGAGACCAGGCCTCTGCAAGGAAATGTTTTTCAACCGCCCTGAGGGGAGCCGATGCGAGCACGAGCGCCTCGACCAGAGACAGGTAGCAATCAAAGGACCGCCTGCCAGCATACATGAAGCGGATCGAAGAGGAGTTTGATGGACCAGAATCCACGATTGAGGGGCTGGTGGCGGTCCCTTTGAAAGAAGCAGAATCTGCAAAGGTAGTCTTAATTGGGGCCCTGCTGCCTGAGGAGGAAAAGAACGAGATGTTGAAGTTCCTAAGGCAGAACAAAGACGTCTTCGTGTGGTCCCACGATGACATGCCCGGGATAGACCCCGCGTACGCCTGCCACTGGCTAAACATAGATCCTAATTTCCCTTCAGTCAGGCAGAGACCACGAAGGTTCACGCCAGAGAAAAACAGGGTGATCAACAAGGAGTAGAGACGCTACTGGAGAACGGCCTGATCATGGAATATGTATACCCGTATTGGGTCTCTAACCCGGTGGTGGTGAAGAAAAAAAATGGCGACGACCGCACTTGCATAGACTTCACCAACCTGAACAAGGCCTACCCAAAGGATTGCTTCCCCCTGTCAAGGATCGACCAAATGGTAGATGCAACGATATGATTTAACAGGATGAGCTTCCTGGATGCCTACTCTGGATACAACCAGATCCCCCTATACGAGGAAGACCAGATTCACACGGCATTCATTACGGAGCGAGGTCTGTCCTGTTACAGACGCATGCCATTTGGTTTGAAGAACGCAGGGGTGACCTACCAGAGACTCATGAACAAAATGTTCGCTCGGCTGCTGGGGAAGACTATGGAAGTCTACATTGATGACATGGTCATAAAGAGCAGAGAAGCGTTGGACCATCTGGGATATCTAGACGAATGCTTCCAGATTCTGAGGCAATATCGGATGCATCTGAACCCCAAGAAATGCGCGTTCGGGGTGTCCTCCGGCCAGTTCCTGGGGCACATCGTGAGCAGAAGGGGTATTGAGGCCAACTCGACCCAATTGTCCTCAATCGCGGACGTGCAGAGACCCTCGACTCTTCGGGAGGTCCAGCGCCTAACCGGGAAGATAGCCGCTCTCAGCTGGTTCGTCTCTAAGATGTCTGACCGATGCAAGCCTTTCTTCCAATGCCTAATGAGAACCTCCACTGTCGCCTGGGGGAAGGAGCAGGATAAGGCACTGACGGATCTCAAGCTATACTTAAGTCATCCGGTTATCCTGGCTTCCCCAGCAGAGGGAGAGCGCCTATACGCTTATTTAGCAGTGTTCGAAGTAGCGATCAGCACCGTACTATTTGTCGAGGAAGATAGCAAGCAGAAGCCGGTGTTCTATACAAGCCGCATGCTCTTGGATGCCGAGACGCGATATAGTATGGCAGAGAAACTGGTCCTCGCTCTGGTCAATGCTAAAAATAGACTCAGGTAATACTTTGAGGCACCCTCGATCACTGTGTATACGGATTTCCCCATCCGGCAAATCTTGGCCAAGCCGGACCTATTGGGACAACTAACCAAGTGGGCCATCGAACTGGGAATATACGACATCGAGTATCGGCCTTGAGTGGCGAAGAAAGGGTAAGTCATGGCGGATTTCCTGGTAGAAATTAAATCCTTCGGCGAGCTGTACGACCCACTCCAGACGTCTCAGCCTCGTCCCTCTTCAGCCTGGACCCTCTATACCGACAGATCCACGAATGCCTCTGGGTCAGGTATCGGGATAGTCCTGCAGAACCTAACAGGACTCAGAGTAGAGAAAGCTTTGAGGCTCGGTTTTCAGGCAACGAGCAACGAGGCGGAGTACGAGGCACTGCTGCAAGGCCTTGAACTAGCTCTGCACTTCAGAGTGGAGAGCATCGCAGTAAAGACCAACTCGTAGTTGATCGCAGGTCAGGTCATAGGAGACTTCGAAGTAAAAGAGCTGGGATTACACATGTACTTCTCCAAGATAATGGGGGTGAAAGCCCGCATTAGTGGTTTCAATATCGAATAGATTCCTAGGGAGATGAACCAGAAGGCCGATGAGCTAGCTAAGAGCGCGTCGATCGGAGGAATGACTGGACACGCACAGATTCTCTTAGAGGGCGAGATCATGAAGGACCCTTCAGAGACTCCCGCACGCCATGTATTTGCAACTAGCTCCGCAGACGAGGGGTGGATGAAACCCATCACCCAGTATTTGGCAGTGGGAAACTTACCCGCGGACCCCCGAGAAGCGAGGTCGATCAGACTGAAGGCTGCCAGATACTCGATGGTGGGGGAACGACTGTATAAGAGATCGATAATGGGACCGATGCTGCGATGTATAGGTCTCTTCAAAGCACAGAAACTGATGGAGGAAATCCACGAGGGAGTATGTGGCAACCACTCTGGCAGACGTAGCCTTGCCCACAAGGCTCTGACGGCTGGATACTTCTGGCCATACATGATGATCGAGGCGGCTCAATTTGTCCAGAAATGTGATAAGTGCCAGAGGTTCACCCCCATGAAATGCCAACCTACGGAGGAACTCCATTCGAACATAACTCCTTGGCCGTTTGCCAAATAGGGCCTGGACATTGTCGGAGAACTCTCCAGAAGTCCAAGAGGAAGAAGGTACGTCTTGCTGGCCACGAATTATTTCACCAAATGGGTGGAAGCTGAAGCCTACACGACCGTTAGTAAGGCAGACATGATTAACTTCATTTGGAAAAACATAATCTGTCGATACGGGATTCCGAAAGAGATACACGCTGATCATGGCACATAGTTCCAGAATGCTAAGCTCAAGGAACTGTGTGAGCTATATGATATAAGGCTCAGTTTCTCATCCGTGAACTACCCTCAGGGAAACGGCCAAGCAGAGGCTACGAACAAGGCCATTTTTAGCAATATCAAAAAGAATTTGCAGGAGGCTAAAGGCAGGTGGTTAGAAGAGCTACCGGCCGTTGTATGAGCCCATCAAACCATGGAGCGGAGGTCGACAGGAAGAACACTATTCGCCATGGTCTACGGGTCAAAGACTATGATCCCGACTGAGATTGGCCTCCCGACCCTTCGCTCTAAAGTGGTAAAGGATGCCCCACTGAACGAGCAACAGCTAAGCCACAACACAGACCTCCTGGAAGAAACAAGAAACATGGCCCTAGTCCACTTGGCCTCATACCACCAGCAGACCAGGTCCTACTACGCAAAGAAGGTTAGCGCTCGTCGATTTAATGCCGGGGAATGGGTCTTGAAGGTCGGAACAGGGAATTTCTCGAAGCTAGACTCCAATTAGGTTGGACCCTATGAGGTGATCAAAGCACTTGACAATGGCGCTTATATCCTAAAAGAACTCAAGATCGGGAAGAGCCTACCGAACACATGGAATGCTCAGCACTTGAAAAAGTATCACGTGTGAGACGCTTGTAAATGTTGTAAGACTCATGTAAATGCTTATTTTATTAAAAAGCTTAACTCCAAAACATGTCAAGTTTTCTGCCACACGGATTTATCCTTTGAGTTGCTATGTAAAAGGGGTCTATCCACAATGGCAGATCTCAGACATTATTCGCGCAATCAAGAATCGTACTGCGGGGATCACGTCGCTTGCCGATGACCCGAGAAAACGTACGAAGAGAAAAGAGCAACGCAATCAAAAACTTGCCAGCAGACCTCAAAACTGATCGTACTGCGGGGATCACATCGCTTGCCGATGACCCAAGAAAACGTACGAAGAGAAAAGAGCAACGCAACCAAAAACTTGCCAGCAGACCTCAAAACTGATCGTACTGCGGGGATCACATCGCTTGCTGACGACCCAAGAAAATGTACGAAGAAGAAAGAACTGCGCAACCAAAAACTTGCCAGCATACCTAAAAAACGATCGTACTATGGGAATCACATCGTACATTAAAATGCTAGCCGATGGCCCGAGAAAACATACAAAGAGGGAAAAGCTGCGCAACCAAAAACTTGCCAACAGACCTCGAAAATGATCGTACTATGGGAATCACATCGTCAATAAAAAGCTTGCCGATGGCCTGAGAAAACGTACTAAGAAGAAAGAGCCGCACGGCGAAAGCTTGCAACCTGCCCTTAAAGGAAAGTAGAGACAGGGTCTACCCGTTGGAAGTAGACCCTCCCTAAGGAGCATATTAGCTATACGAAAAGCTAAAGGAAAGTAGGGTCAGGGTCCACCTGTTGGAAGTAGACCCTCCCTAAGGAGCACCTTAGCTATACGAAAACCTAAAGGAAAGCAGGGTCGGGATCCACCTGTTGGAAGTAGACCTTCCCTGAAGAGCACCTTAGCTATACGAAAAGCTAAAGGAAAGCAGGGTCAGGGTCCACCTGTTGGAAGTAGACCCTCCCTAAGGAGCATCTTAACTATACGAAAAGCTAAAGGAAAGCAGGGTCAGGGTCAGGGTCCACCTGTTGGAAGTAGACCCTCCCTAAAGAGTACCTTAGCTATACGAAAAGCTAAAGGAAAGCAGGGTCAGGGTCTACCTGTTGGAAGTAGACCCTCCCTAAGGAGCACCTTAGCTATACGAAAGGCTAAACGAAAGTAGGGATAAGGTCTACCCGTTGGAAGCAGACCCTCCCGAGAGAGCGTTTTAGCCGCGTGCGAGACAAAGGAAAGTGGGGTCAGGGTCTACCCGTTGGAAGCAGACCTTCCCCAGAGAGCATTTTAGCCGCGTGCGAGACAAAGGAAAGTGGGGTCAGGATCTACCCGTTGGGAGCAGACCCTACCCAGAGAGCAGTTTAATTACGCGTGAACTGGGAATAAACGGAGTTAGAGCCTACCCGTTGGATGTAGTCCAGTACAAGGCCAGGCATGAAGACATAAAGTAAAATTAAACTCTGTTTATTATTTCCTAAAGTACAAAGTGCATAGTCAACAGGGACGCGCATCCGGAAGCTTTACTTATAAGAGGCAGGTTTTGGACGGACTCGCAGGGATACATCATAGTGGTAGCGCCCTGTTCGCTCCCAATGAGAGCTGAGCCCAGGCCTTTTCCTCTGCAGTGACGGGTCCAAACAATGGTCAACCAACCCCTAGAGCTAGTTCTTGGCACGTTCCCATTTGGGGTCGGAGAAGTCCAGCCACACGCATGGGTCGAATTCTGCCAAGACAAGTCATAACAGAATTTATACATCCTCAAAACCGGATGAGCCGAAACTCATATCCTGATCTCCAGAGTTAATCTTGTTGATCATAGTATGAGGAGAATTCACTAAGAATTCGAAATTATATACGACCGAGTCAAACCCAAATGCCGACCGCGCTGCCGACAAGGGAATGGTGTCGTATACGATATCTGACCCTAACACTAAACACGGTCAACGAAAGGAGCAAAAGAATGGAATAAACTTAGAAAAATAGCACAATTTCTATTATTTAAACGGATGGTTACAACGAGGGTCTACTTTACAAATACACAGAGCAAGAGGCCCTAATTACCTCCAGCCAGAGGAGCGTGGCCGGTCTCGGCACTTAGACCCGCTCCGGCAGAGGGCGGCATACCAGGGTCGGAGTCATCACTAGACAAAACGACCGCGCCAGACCTATCACCAGTTGAGGCCCCAAGATCAGGCTGACCACAAGGAACCTCTGAGGCTTGCTCTAGCGGACCGGAAGCGAGGACAATCTCCTTGGCAACGGAGGTAGATGTAGAAGGCCCGTCTTTTTCTTCGTTGAGCATCTTCAGCACATTAGCAGGGTGCACGATGTTGATCTCATCCCCTAGCTGCTGCATGTAGTGCTTGACGAAATAATGGTCCCTCTCGATGCTTTTCTGCTCATCAAACTAGTCTGGCATTACCACCTCCACGTGGCATTCGAATTCCCTGTTCTCCCAGCTAGACCTGTAGCTCTCCACAGAAAGGACATCCACCTACCTCTGGTATCTCGTCTTCAGCTTCTCCGTGTCTGCCAGTCTATCCCTCAGTGCCGCTAGCCTCAGCTCCACTTGTCGCTGCGACAAGTCGACCAAAAGAGTGTTAATGTCAGCGAGATCTTCGCCGTGCTTGTGAGACAGCTCTACATGAGCCCCCATCAAATTTTTGTGATCCCAGTAAAGATGTCGGTTTACCTCATTAGACCGGTCGAGTCTGCACTGATGGGAATGGGCCTCAAGTTTAGCTTTCGCCTCGGCTTTCCTCACCTCTTTGGCATCATCGGCGGCCCTATCGCAAGTGGTTAAGGCCAGCCCTATCTCCACCCCTGCGTTTTATAGTTCATGCTCCTTGACCCTGAGCTCGTCTTGGGCCAGCCTGGCAGCCTCGGATTGAGCGAGCCAATTGGCCTCCGCCTCGGCCAACTTTGCAACCAGCTCCTCGCGCCTGACCCTCTCGGCACTCAGAGCGTGAGCCATCATGCTGCCGACCCTAGCCTCGTCCAGGCTCCGATACAAGTCGAAGTCAGCCCTCAGCTTGGCAAGGGTGGCCTCACTCCGCTCGGCCAGTGCAGAACGGGAGTTTAACTCCCCGGTCAGCTCTCTGATGCGAGAAGAATAAAAGGACTGGACGGCGGCTAGCTGCAAGATACCAGAAAAGGAAGTCAGTGTTCAGTAGGGATGCCAAAAAATAGAGGTGTCGGCCAGACGAGCCAAACCTGTGCAATGTTACGGCTGGCGACAAACTCAACGTTCTCCAAGGAGAGCACCTCTAGCTCAGGCTCTGCAGCTGGACTCTCTACTTGGGCGTTGTCCGTGTCTGAGGAACGCGACTCCACCCTGCCAACTATGAGGACACCCTCTCCTCCCACCGGACATGCTCCTGTAGCTCTTTTCGATGCTCTCGAAGCAGTGGTGGTGGGGACAGTAGAAAGCTGAGCGTCGCCGAGCGCGCCTTTGGAGACAGCTAGGGTCGGTGCATCCTCAGTAGAAGACGCCACGGCAACTGCTGCTGTATCGGTAATTCCAGTTGCCACACCCATTGGAGCCCTGCCTGATTGTGATTTTTCGGTCTTGTCTTGACCAGTTTCACCTGACGGGCCACCGCGCGTGGACCTTCTCCTCCTCATAAGGGTCAGCGTGGCCTCATCGTCATCACTATTAGAAGAGGGGGCAATTCTGCCCCTCTTCCTTGCCGGGCCCTCCTTCTCTTTGGATGAGTCGGCCTCGTGATGCTGTTTTATTGGGACCAGGGGAGGGGAAGACAGCCGAGATTTCAATCTCGGAGCCCCCCCGTTGAGCTCAGTGATCTCCCCACGGGGGCAAGCAGCACCGGACCCTGCGCTCGTCTTCGAGCCGGAGTTTGGGGAGGAAGAGGTCGGAGCGGCGAATTCCCCGGGAAGGCTCGAGGGTGCACCCTTACCATAAACAACTTTTATGGCCATTGTCTCCCGAGTAGGAAGTCCGCTAGTACCGGAGGAGGGGACCGCAGGTGCCTCGTCCTCTGAGGACACCACAAGGTGTCGACAGTGGAAACCTTGGATCGAGCCTTGTGCATGACGGCACTTCCCTTGACTGGAGAGGGGTCTGCTGAAGGGCCTGCATCAGAACCTATAAAGAGCAAGCAACGTAGTTAGAACACAGCTATAACCCGATTGACGGAGCTCCAAAATGCGAAAATGAACTCACCCTTAACTCTCTTGGGGGCGACGGTTTCCTCTCCACGGAGACTGATGTACTCCTCGGCCACGAGCCTCACGGCCTCTTCGAGCTCGTGGTTAGTCGGCGCCACCAGGTCGCAGGGACCCGCCAGCTGGCTCAACGCCGTAACCTGATGACCCACCATGGCGATGTGACTCTGCTCATCACGACGGAACTGGTTCAGAGCCGAGGCATCAAGTTGGCTCCGCAGGTACTTTATGATGACCCAGGTATCCAGCGGGAAGGGAAGGTATGAGATCATCCTAGGCATCATATTCATCACCTGGGGCTTCAGGGTAGCCTGGATGTGTCGGCAATCTCCAGGGGACCCAAAGGTGACGATCCCTTCCAACTCGTTGAGCTACCCCGCCGACAATTGCGGCTCAAATCTGCTTTCCTCCGCAGAGGCTGTACAAGGAAAAATATCGTGAGCAATAACGGACGAGGTAAACACATACCCAAAAATCACGACCTAGTACTTACTCTGCAGAAAAAACGAAGGAATTTAGAAGTACTCCCCATTCATCCAAGGAGAGCTCCACGCCCCTCCGACGGCATACAGCCTAGAGTGGGAGTCCCATTGTTTGTCTGACCTCGGCAAGCCCCAGAAAATATGGTGTTCCGGGAGCGGTTGAAGGTAGAAAGTGGGGTATGAGCTTTTTTTGGGGATGAGGGTGAGCTTATAGGCGTAAAAGACCACCTCCAGGTCTATATGTATGTTATAGAGGACTGACAAGGCGGAAAGCCCCATCAAGATCATGATTCCGTTAGCATTGAGTTGCATCGGATGAATCCCCGTGAGGCTAAAGAACTGATGGACCAAAGGAGAGAAAGGAAATCGCAACCACTCTAGATGCTGCCTCCCCAGAATGATGGAGCCTTCTGGAGCAGAGGGGTAAAGGTACCAGTCCGTTGGGCTGTCGACCCTCTCTAAAGTGACTCCGCTTGGGAAGCGGAGCTGCTTTCTCAACGACCCTAATTCGGAATCCGCGATGGGATGGAGTTTTTGGCTCAGATCCATGGCTATTGTGTTAGATGTGATCGAAGAAGACGAAAGGCTCTAGGAAAAAGAAGATGCAGAAACCCTAAGATTTGAGAAAGCTGAAATACTTGGAGATTTTGGTAAAGTAAGAAATGAGCGTAAATGCGGCTTTTATAGAGGGGAAGCCGAAGAGTTTTTCCTGGAGAAGGGCAGAGCAACGAAGACCAAAGTATCAAAATTTCAAAATTTGAAAAAATTGTGACATGGGATGGCGTGCCTCCGTGTCGGCAATTGGGCAGCCACGTGTATCCCTCAAATTGGAGGAACGGAGAAACGATTTCCCCACTTGATGGATACGAATCCATCAACTAGGGAAATGAGGGCAGTTGTGGGACCCGTTCCTAAATCACACACCATGTCTTTGCAGGTCACAGCCTTGTCCCTGGTCTCCAAGGCCATCTTCTGCTGAAAGTGGTATATGTGATCGAGGGAGTCGGTATTTCCCTCGAGCGGTCTGAAGGTCAGGGTTATGAAGTCTTTCGGCTTGGGCTCCAGCTAGATCCAATCGGCGAAGGCCATCCAATTGATCCCTTGTACAGTCTGCTCTGCCAAATCATCGGGGGTCTAGCTGTGATGGGTTCCGAGCCACTTACTCAGCTCTGTCATCATCTCTTGTCTCCAGTTTGGAAGCACACCTTCTGGGCTTTCCTGATGTCTTCTGTCCACCGCCACTCTGGCCCAGAAAGACCTTGTCTGGCTTTGTCACTCTCCCTGTATCTACGATCTGGATGGAGTGGGGATTTCCCTCGACAGTTGGCCCCCAGACTCTTGTTGGACCTCTTCGTCAAAGTTCTCCCTTCGCCCGCTCCTGGCTTTGCTTGCCAGTTTCCCTTTAAGGCGGGCGTTATCTCTGCGCACTTCTACGACTTCATCTTTTAAGCCCAAGACGGCCTCGTGAGCCATCTCTACCTTTCGGTTTACTTCTGCCAGGGCGGCAAGCATTTGGTCCAGCTTTTGCTCCAGACCTGGTCGTGCTTCCCGGGAGTTCCTTTCGACGTCAGGACGTGTACTCTTGGTTGTCATTCTTGAGGGTACTATCCGACGTTGTATGGCCTTTTGTTCGAGGAGAGCGCGATCGTGAGACTTTGACTCTTTTTCTCGCGCTCAACGTCTCCCACAGATGGCGGCAAACTGTTGGTGCAATTCTTACCAGCTGTCCACATGTCTCTGAAGTACTGACGTTGTATCTACTAACTATCTACGTATCCTTGCTATCTCAGAGTGCTTTTAACTTCAGGTTGGGTTGGAGAGGCGAGGGTGGCCACCTGCAAAGATTCTCCGATGCTTAAGTCAGTTGTTTATCCTTAAGGTTGAGTAGCAAAGATTAAGTTTTTCTTTGTATATGTCTATCTGTATATCCTCTCCCTAGAGGGGGAAGCAAGGCTCATATAAATAATCCTGGAACTGGGAGCTTTCTGACTCTCATTCTCAGGATCAAGTACATTTTTTCATATTGACTAACTCCAGAAATTACGGGCCGTGGTTACCGTGATTTCCCTTGCATCGTCGTGACCTACTTTCTGCCGTCCCCTATGACTCGAGCTTGTCGGGGGCGAGACTTTGACAAATCGCCATTCTGTCTGGATAGTTTGCCCAATGTGCACACCTATTCAGGATCGCATTAAATGCTCTGTCTGGGTCTGGAGCAGTGCACTGCCTCCCATGGTCTTCTGGCGGAAGACTCTCGAGACTCCTGACCTCCAGCTGTCGAGGTAAGAATTGGATTGGGCCGAACCGTCCAGGATCTGGGATAGATTCGGCTCTGGCCTCGGACAGCCCATGGGCCCATGCAGTATCACGTGTGACTCGTGTGGCTTTTAAACGGTTACTCTGAATACGTGTCAGACGGTGTGCCCCCTTGTGATCTGTTCTGCCACTTAATCGTCCACGTGATACATGATCTAAGAACGGATCTCACAAATAGGTTCCAAGAAATGTTAGTAATCGAGTTAAAGCGTGTAAAAAATAACAAAGATTGTGGATAAGAGGAGACTGGATGGTGTTTTGGTAGGGTAAGAAAAGAAAGGCAAATTATTGAGTATCACGAAATAAGTAGAGAATTAGGGCTGGTAAGAGATAATATTTTAACAAAAGTGATACATGACGAACGGAGATATGGAATATAGATGTGAAGGAGAAAGGGTGCAAGTTAACATGCGGTGGAAAGATTGGTGGTGAAAAAGTTCTGGAAAAAATTACCAGGAAAGCTCCAGTGTAGGAAGGTCTCTGCCTATAAAGGGAGAGAGATTGGCACCAGGAAAACTCCTGGGGGTCTACTCGGGGCCAGGCTTTGACATTTCAGAGTGTCACTCTGAAAACTCTCGAACAAAGACATTAGATATGATTGTATCACCACGTCGTGATAATTGAACTAGAATCAGCGAACGTGGGGTCCAGATATGAGACTAGTTTGTGATATTTTATTTTCACACTGTCACAGTCCCTACCATTATAATATACATGCTAGATGGTATTTCTTTAGAGTTTTTTAATATTCTCTGTACATATCCTTATTTGAATATACTATAGACACTGGATTTTAGTAGCTCTAAAGTGGACCCCATGAGCTGTATAAGACATGGGTATCAACTATCAAGCACAACTATATACTATAGAGTATGTTGTCAGCTCGTACCAAGTACCAACATGCCAAAGAAAACCTAATAATGATGCAGTATGCATGTTAAGAACCTCTTATATATACTCATGCCTAGGATGAAATTATCCAAACCAATTATGTTAATTATCACTCTAAGCGTGGTAGACTAGTAATTATAGGTGTTGTGATTTATGACGCTAGACATTAGTCTATAGATCAAGGTTTCCTATTATTCCTTGCAAATAAGAGAGAACATACATATGTATGTATGCATGGCTGATCCTACTAATTACTTTGAATGAGGAGTACTTGAGGACTCATAATGCAATGTCCATTCAGGCTTAAATCTTCATGAGAGTTCTATGAGATTATGGGAGAAATTTTATTGGGTCGGCTTATTATAAACTCATAATTATTGTGTCAAAATTTATATGAGCTTGTTAATATCTTTGTATACCTCCTACTACTACTTATCATTTGTCAAGGGCTCTTCTGTAAAAACACTAGTAGTTCTTCCAAAAGAAAATTCTAATTGTGAGAAACAAAATGCGATAAATAAAATTTAGTCATTTTTTTCGAGTTTCAAAATTTTGCCTATGGGAGATCGGAGGTTTTGTGACTCTATAAGAACAATGTCTTATGCAGATGGACTATAAGGAAAATCACGAGATGATGAAACAATAAATACACACAACAATAGTCCTACCCATAGAACTCAAAGAAATTTACATGTAACCCTAATAGACATGTATCTTGTATATACTGTAAACATATAAACGGATTGATGAACATATATGTAGTAAGTCCTTAGTCTGTGGTACTACTTTATAAAAGTTCGGACATAAAACTTTTCCCCAAAGAGAGAAAAAAAAATAATCAAAGAAAGTATAATTGGGTGGGATGGTTTGTTACTAGCAATGATGTGACTAATGATTCCAGTGCTTTTGTATGTAGCTGAAACCTTTCTTAATCTTTTCTTCTTCTTTTTCACTATTTCAGGAATAAGGAAACTTCCCTTTGTTTTTATCTAAATAGATTCTTCCAAGCTTTTGAACCTTCATGTGAGTTAACAGAGAGCAAGAAAGAGAGGGTTGGTTTGGTCAGGTAAGTGGTACAATATATAGGTCATATGTGCTTTCTTTTCAGAGGCGTCCTTTGCTTTCTGGTAAAGCCTTTTTCTTGATTCTTGATTTTCCAATGAGATGTGGACTTGTTAGCTTTGCTTTCTTTGGTGTTATGATAGCTTAATTGGCTCCCTTTTCTGGTTATAATTTATTTTATTTTCTTTTTTGTCATTAAGAGAAACTTCAAAATGATCCATGTTTGATTACAACAAAAGAACCCACCAACATTGCTATTCATTAAATCCAGGTTTATTGATAACAATATATTAATTTCCCATAATCTTTGATTTATCGATTAAAACAGTAGTATATCGTACTGTGGCTCCATCTAGAAAATACTAAAATCTAAATTTTGTGATTTGTACCTTGTGATTTTGTAATGATCAAATTAATACATAGAACAAAAATGAACTAATTCAAAAATCAGTACAAATTTGCAGTATGTTATCATTTCATTTTTCGCTTCATTCCCCAAGGAATCTGGCATCATGTACTTTATGTAGTTAGAAGATTGGAAGAAAGAAAAGGCGAAATACACAAACGTACGGGTATTTAAATTTTAAAATGTGATTCTTTTTTCTAATGTAAATGTATTCATATTGAATTGGAGATTTAATTTATCTCACAAACTTAAATAAGAAAGTGAAGAGTATAAAATAAGGAAAACGACATCAAAGAGTATGAGTCCACATCTTATAAGAGCCATTGCATGTTTGTCCATGGAATCATATCATGTTTGTTCGATGTTACATTTGTACTTGTATGTATCACAATTTTTTGTAAATAAAATATTCTTGTATTACAATTAGTACTTTTGCATTCAAGAAATATCCAACACCATGCGTCTCTTAAATACTTAATAATTAAAAATTAGTCCAAAATGAGAACGTGATTTTCTTTCTAATTTTTTTTAAAATGGAAAAAAAATCAATTCACATATGATAATTCGGTCTAATAAAATTTATAAGTTACATATCATAGATTATGTTAAATTCTAAAAAAAAAAGAATACCATTTTCTTATAATATTATGGTCTATTGTTGAGTTATATATAGATAGGCATATATATATATATATAAATACAGAATCATGTATCTTTGCTTTAAAGCTTTCATTCAATGGTGCGGTGCCATCAACATCGGTTAAGTAGCAATCAAAAAACCATTTTTTCTTTCCCACTTGCCAACCATATCAAACTCCAACTACTGTATGGCCAAGGCCCTTTGATAAATGCTGCCATGTGTATGATTGTTAAAAAGCAATATTTAAATTTCACAATGATTGTTAAAAAGCAATATTTAAGTTTCACAAATGTATAGTGGTGTGCTACTCTTTTTTCAATTTAAGCAAACTCCACTTTGGTTAATTCCTCATTGTTGTTTAGTGGATCCAATTAATCAGCAGACTCATTTCCTTTTATATTGACCCAACAAATATGATGGCTTAAATTGGTTAAAAATGAATTATAATAATGTTAAGGTGACTATATATGCTGCCTTTGTGTCCCATTTTGGCTGTCTCATATTCTATTTTAGTAGTAATTATAAACATTTTTCTTAAGAGTATGATTAAAAATTAAACAAAAAAACCTAAAGTTATTTTTTTAGGACTAATTACAATAATGAACCTAGAATTATACATCTGGTACCATTTTATCACCCAAACTTTCAACTTACATAGTGAATTACTCTGCATTATATAATTATTATATTAATGACTCTTTTGTCACAAATTGTTAGTTTTTGAATATAAAATAATTATATATAGAGTGTATGATTGGACAAACTTTAAATTTGATAGAGAGTCTCTTAGTATAATACCAAATTATGTGCTTTGTGCATAATTTATTTCTATTAAAAATTTTAATAATTTGTTATAAAAAGAATAATTACACATGTGCAATATAAGATAAAAATTTGAATTCTCATTCTCAACTGTAATTACCATATTATGTGCTTTATAAATGATTTATTTATATTAAAATTTAACAATTTGTGATAAAATAATTATTGCTATAATAATTACAGAGTTTATGATAATATACTAGGTAAATTCAAAATTTAAGTGTTAAAGTGATACAACATATATAATTGAATATCAATTAATATAATGAACCTCTTTTGTTTTTTAAAAAAATATCATGACCTGGAATTTATTCACGGATGAAATAAGAAATGAGACAAAATGGAAATAGGTATAAATCACTTGCTACTACTCTGGTAGTTCATTGACAAAAAATAGAGAGGTCATATGGTAGGATAAGACTAGCGTACATTTTTGAAATCTTAACCATTTTGTTAAATAAGGACAAAAAATTTATCATTTTGAAAGCAAGCGATTGATAGAATCAGGTTAAATTTGATTAAAAAACATTAATACTAATAAGATAACATTCCTTGCCCTATACCTACCATAACTGCCCCAAGAAATATCATTAAAACATAAATAGAAACTAAATTTTAGATATGAATTAAATGAGAAATGAATATGATCACTTCTTAATTATTTAGTTTGTATGAGTTTTATTTGTTTTATTATTATTGTTTTTTTTTTTTCTCCAGTGGCTTTCTCTTACATATGAAAATTCTAAGATTCAGATTTAGGAACATATATGTTGTCGAGAATATAGCTCCATGAGGAAGATCGAAAGAGCACACTCAAGTAGTGGGAATAAATTTAAAAAGAGTTACAAAGATTTATCAAATTATTGAGATATTATTAATTAATAACATCTCAAGAAACTTCAAAATAACACATAGTTTGACCTAAGTTAAATCGACAATAAATATTAATTAACAATGTGATGAAAATTTACTATTCAAAAAATTGCTCTGTCTAAAGTTGTTTTCTGGGACCTCAGAGCAAAATCTCATGTCTTTTTTTTTTTTTTTTTAAATTTTTTGAAAGGAAAATCTCATGTCTTTGGTCTCCACTATTGTATAATTGGAAAAAAAAAAAATGAGAATATTGGGGCGTAGAAGACTTGAGTTGAAGTCAACTAAAGCAGATTTGGGTTTTAAGGTGGAGCACATGAAGCCCACATAAAAGAAGAGCCACAAGAGATTGGGTGGGATTGGGTTAGGGCCTTGAGGCCAACCCGAATAAATCAGGCACCAAAGTAAAAGAACTAGTAAGTCGCTTTCTCTCATGCCATTTCCCTCTCAAACCTTTTTTTTTTTTTACCCAATCTTTATTACCAGAAAATTTAAAGGCTTATCAACAGTCCACATCTGCTAATCGTCGTCTGAACTATATATGCATTCAATTAACATAATATAAGAGTAAAATTTGAATTATATATATATGTCCATGGGGTCACATCTTCTATAAAAGCAACATATATAGTCAAGTTAAACACAGCTTTTTCTTCGAAATTGTGTGACAAAGTAAATTACTGATGACTCACTGCAAATGTTTACAGTCCCTTGTTTTTATATTGGTGAGATTACTTGAAAAAGTATTTTTATTTTTATTTTTTTTTCCCTTTTACAAATAGTGTCTTAGAGACATGGCAAGAAAATACCCGATCCCAAAGCATACAGGACAGTCGGTAGTTTTAGCCTCATCGGGCTATATTGACCCCAAGGCCCATCTAAAATATCTTCATGGATCACTAGAATGGGCCTAAGAAGAATGGTCGATTGTCCATCTCATGGTCACTCCAAAAAGCTAAGCCCAGTAACAATTAAGGTGCGTTAAAGAGGGCTTTTTGACGTGAGGAACTAGGGAGGGAAAAATAAATAAATACCCGTTTTAAAATCATATTTTCATAAATACCCGTTTTTACTTTTATTTCATACATATCCATTTTATACCCCATTTTTGAGAAATATAGACCACCACCGTTTTACACATGAAATGTAGACTACGACATGTATTTCACACATTAAATGTATACCACGGTCTATATTTCATGAATAAAAATTACATACACTAAAAATTGGCACACGTTTTAAAATATATATCGTTCATATTTTACATATAAAATGTGTACCTCATAGATAAAATTTACATTATAAATATAGATCACTCATATTTTATATATGAAATGCAGACCACTAAATGTATATTTTTGAAAAAAAATTAAAAATGGGTATTTATGAAAAAAGTTTTAAAAAATAGGTACTAAGCACAAATTTCTCAACTGGGAGGTGTCTACTTTGGAAATTTTATTTTTTAAAAAAATCTATTTTCCTCTAAGAAAAAAAATGTTTTAATTTATGTCATGTTACTCCGATAAAATTGGAATGATACAGAGAAAATTAGTATGGCCCCTGCGCAAGGATGACACACAAATCAAGAAATAGTCCAAATTTTTTCAGTTGGTATACAATTTGAGAATCAAATGGCTTTGGGTCTAGTGTTATAAAAAATTCCTTAGATGAGCTGCTTATGTTGAAATGTCTTTATGTTGACTTAATGCCTCCTAAGGCTCCAAAGATTATTGAAGTTTCATGGTGTCTTCTTTCAGCAGGTTGGTTAAAAATTAATATGGATGGCGCGACTTTTAGTTCTCTATATCTAGTTGACTGTGTAGGTGTTTTCCATACTTCTAAAGGCTTTTATATAGGCAGTTTTGTCATTCTTCTAAATATAGCTTATGCTTTTGAAGCGGAGCTTACGGCGGCCATTCATGTAATTTTCTATGCATGAGAATTTAGGTGGAAGAGAATTTGGCTTGAAAGTAATTTAGCTTATTTGGTTTTGATTTTCAAATCTAGTTCTTCGTGTGTTCCTTGATGTTGGAAACCTACTTGGCTTTGTTGTGTGAACCTGATTTCTCAAATATCTCTTCATGTATCGCATATCTTTCAAGACGGGAATATGGTGGCTAATCTAATGGTTTCTAGGGCTCCGAGTATCCAATCACTAAATTGGTGGTATTCTGCTTATCTTTTTGTTCATGAAGCTCTTAATAAGGATAGTTTGAGTCTTTGTAATTTCTGTTTTTATTAGTTGTCTTTTGTGTAAAATAATGTACTTTTTTTTTCTTTTTGTGCTTTTTTTACTGGGTTTTACACAAAAAGATTTTAAACGAGACATTGTTGAGAGTTAGAATTAATAATACTGTTTCAGCAGTACTATTTGATTTCTCCTGAGACTTGATCTGATTGAGTTGTTTGTCAGTTGTTTATTTTTTCTTTTCTTTGAGTTTGATACCTTTTTCTCCACTATAATTTCTTTTATTTTAATTCAATTAATAAAAACGAGAGGTTTTTTCTATTGGTATCATTTATCAAAAAAAAAAAAAAAAAAATTGAGTTTGATACCTTTTTCTCCACTATAATTTCTTTTATTTTAATTCAATTAATAAATACGAGAGGTTTTTCCTGTTGGTATCATTTATCCAAAAAAAAAAAAGATAATACACTCGGTGTATCAACTAATTTTAGTGGATATCTGATTAATCAGTGTGCAGATAATATTGATTAACATATATACTAGAACAAAAACTAAAAGATTAAAAAAAGTGACTTTTTATTTTTATGTTTTTTGGTACTGACTTCAAAAAAATTATACTCCTAATGCCCCTTTTTTGACATTATGTGAGAGAGGGAGGAGTGCGCTTTCTGCTTCTAAATGCCTTAACATGATTGGTTTATACACACAAATTTTAATTCTTTTACATTATAATTTTTGTTTTCACTATAATAAAGAAATTGAACAGAGTCAAATATTTAAGGGGAAAAAACACATCAAAGGCTAACCGGTTCTAAATTATTGCCTTTGAAAAAATAAATCACTATGTTTTGCTGCTCAGACTTCATTATGTATGTTGGGCATCCACACTAGTGGTATTGAAGTTAAAACTCAGATGTTGTCACATGGTAACCATCTCCAGATGTGTCAAACGAGGGTACTAGGCCCCAAGTTATCTCGCATTAATGGTGAAAAAATCCGTAAATTCTCAACAAGGCCTCCCTCTATGGTAATGTTGGAACAAATTAAAGATGTGGTAGAGACCTCGGGGTGGTTGTGCATTTCATGGTGACACAGATATAAAGTTTTAAATCTACATGGTATATTGGTCAAAACATGACGGAAGATTCAATAGGTGAGATAAATTATCGTTTCAAAGAGAGGAGTTATGGTAATTATCGTTTCAAAGAGAAGGGTTATGGTGCTTCATTCGAGTGAGGACTAAGGGGGTGCGTAGACAGTGTATACTACTTATATATTACAAAACTTAAAAAAACACAATTAATTGGAATTAAAAAAAAAGAAGAAAAAGGAAAAAAGAGTGATGTGGAGCTAAGAACATTTTCACTATAAATTCTATATAAAATAAATTGGTGGATGTAAGAATCATAATGGATAGTGTACTTCGTTGCCACAGGCACTTTTGACGTACGTACATCGTTTTTATTGTTTTCTTCTTTTTTGTTTATTTCGATTTAAATTTCAAATAAAAATAGAAAATTATTGGTTTATTTGGATATGGTTTGTGAAGGAACACTTGTAGTTAATTTATTTCTAGCCCAGTTACTTGTGGCGTCGACCTAGTTTATTACTTTATTTAGTGGCTATTGCTCTGCTTATCAAGCTTGTTCAGGAATTTTTTCTTTGGTAATGCACCGAAACTATCTAAGTAACTATTGAATACAGTTGAGCTCGGATGATATTAAATATGTACAAACCACTGATACTAGTTGTGTTTAATTATTTGTATTAAATATATAATTTGATAAAAACTAATCAAATTTATGAATCGTATTTCGAAAGAGAATACTGCTGCAAGTGTTTAATTTATAAATCGTAGTCTTTAGTCTTCTTGCTCTTTTTCGTTTACCGTTATCTTTGAGATAGTAATACTTTAGTTAGGGTTATTCGATTTGAAATCAAGCCTAATTCCGGTGGCTCAATGTTGATCATAATATGTAAATAAGCAGTGAGTTACTTGATATTAAGATTATAATTAGAAATAAATTTCAAATTTTAGATAACGTGGATGTATTACCATTAATTTACTGATTAGATAGAAATTTGGATACTAAAATAGGACATCTGAGTTCCTTTGATGCTAAGGACAAGTTTGCTATCGATTTTCAGTCAATTAAAAGCAGTTCACAAAAGTGCAGCACAAGACCTAAAGTCTTTTCACAGTTGTTTTGATGAGCTAAAAGAGATATATGACTTTTAGCTTCCAATATTCGAGGTAGAATAAGTGACAACAACAGTGACAATAGAGATTTAATCAAAGTAGGCCAACAAGAAATGTACATACTAAAGCTCTTTACTTTGCAATTGGTCCATGCAATGTGACCATTGGTAAAAATATAAAATGATGCATCAATATATGGTCAACGATACTTTCTTAATCAATTTCTTCTCTTGGTTTATGGGAACCAAAGACAACCATCAGGCGGTCCATTAGTGTAATACATTAGCACATGATTTTGGAGCAATTTGTCTTAAAATATGGGCATATTATACCCACTAATCTTGGATTAAGTAGGCAGAGCATTTGAATATTTCTTCCTCACTTTCCCCGCATCACATGTTGATGGGCCAAACGTACTCTCCCTTACCCCCTCTCCCTCCTATTTTTTTTTTTAAAAAATTATTCTCCTCCTTGTAAATAGGTAGCCTAATTAGAAAAGCCTATATAGAGACTAATTTACTAGTAGAAATTGAATAAAGCGGATTTATCAAAAGGGAAAGCAAATGAGAAAGCTCACTGACTCGATAGTAAAGACCAAAAGCTAGACACAATTAATAAGATTAAAAGCATTTTGTACTTGGTAAAATAAATGTATAGCTTCCACTAAACAAAAACAACATGGTCCATCCCATCTTATCTTGCCGTTTTTATTACATACACAGACTTTTTCTACAACAGTGACAGCCCCGCAACAAAATCATCACCAGGGCATGGACATTAAATTAAGATGGGGAGTTCTTTGGGTGCTTTTGATCTTCGTCAATTTCAATATATATATATATATATTTGTTGCATTACGACGCAGAAAGCGTGTGTGAAAAAGATTAAGAATAATATAAAAAAAACAAATAACTTAGAATTATCTTCTATGGATTAGCAAGAATTCGGAGTCCAGAGATAAAAATAGCTAAAAGAGTGAAAAGCTAGCTCAATTTCATTCACCATTAACTCTCATTTCCAAATAAAAGTACGTAGGGCGTCCATAAGTATTAATTAGGAAAATATGAAATTAGGGATGATCAGATTTAATATGAAATTTTTCGAAGATGGAGGGTTTTATAAACAAGTAGTATGATCCAGCAGAGGGAATTAATTAAACAGAAGTATCATCTAATAATGTGAGTTTTCAAGGAAAAGTTAGTAGCATAACAAAATAATATATCTATAAATATAATACAAACGCCGTTTTAAAGCCTTAAATGATAAAATTAAACCAAAATTAAGGCCACCATTCCACGGCAAAAAGTGCCAAGTCTTAATCACTGTAGGGCCCGTTCCTAGATCACGTACCACGTGGTCGATTAAGTGGCAGAGCAGGTCACAAGGGGGGTATGTTATCCAACGTGTATCCAGAGTAACCATTTAAAAGTCACGCGAGTCACACGTGATACCGCATGGGCCTATGGGCTGTCCGAGGCTAGGGCCGAATCCATCCCAAATCCTGGACGGTTCGGCCCAATCTAGTTCTTACTTCGACAGTAGGGGGTCAGAAGCCTCGAGGGTCTTCCGCCAAAAGACCACGGGAGACAACGCGCTGCTCCAGACCTAGACAAGACATTTAATACAATCCTGGGTAAGTGCGTACATTGGGCAAACCGCTCTGACAGAACGGCGGTTTGTCAAAGTTTCGCCCTCGACAAGCCCGAGTCGTAGGGGATGGCGAAAAGTAGGCTACGACGATGCAAGGGAAATCACGGTAATCACGGCCCATGATCTCTGGAGTAAGTCATGATGAGAAAAGGTACTCAATCCTGGGATTGAGAGCCGAAAAAAGTTCCCAATTTCAGGATTATATATATAAGCCTTGTTTCCCCCTTGAAAAAAAGAGATTAAGATAGACATAAAAAGAAAAACTAATCTTTACTTCTCAGCCTCAGGGATAAACAACTGACTTAAGCATTCGAGAGACTTTGCAGGTGGCCACTCCCGCCTCTCCGACCCGACTTGAAGTAAAAAGCACGCTGGGATAGCAAGGATACGTGGACAGTTGGTAGATACAACGTCAGCAGTTCAGAGACACGTGGACAGCTGGTAAGAATCGCACCAACAGTTTGGTGCCATCTATGGGAAATCATTGAGCGCGAGAGAAAGAGTAGGAGTCTCACGATCGTACTCTCTCCGAACAAAAGACCATATAATGTCGGATCATGGCATCCTCAAGAATGATAACCAGGAGCACACGTCCTGACGCCGAAGGGAGCTCTGAGGAAGCATGACCTGGTCTAGAATAAAAGCTAGAACAAATACTTGTTGCCCTGGCAGAAGCAAACTAGAAGGTAGAGATGGCTCACGAGGCCTTTCTGGGCTTAAAAGATGAAGTCGTGGAAGTACGCATAGATAACGCTCGCCTTGAAGGGCTGCTGGCAAGCGAAGCCAGGAGTGGGCGAAGGGAAGACTTTGACGAAGAGGTCCAATAAGAGTCTGGGGTCCAACCGCCGAGGGAAGTTCCCGCTCCATCCAGATCGCGGATGCAGAGGGAGCGACAAAGCCAGATTAGGCCTTTTCGAGTCGGAGCGGCGGTGGACCGAAGACACTAAGAAAGCCCGAAAGGTGTGCTTCTCAACTAGAAATAAGAAATGATGGCAGAGCTAAGTAAGAGGCTCAGGGCCCATCACAGTCAGACCCCCGATGATGTGGCAGAGCAAACTATGCGAAGGATCAACCGGACGGCCTTCGCCGACTGGATCCAGCTGGAGCCCAAGCTGAAAGACTTCACAACTACGACCTTCAGACCATTCGAGGGAAAGACCGACCCCCTCGATCACATATACCACTTTTAATAGAAGATGGCCTTGGAGACCAGGGATAAGGCTGTGACTTGCAGAGTCTTCTCTACAACCTTAGCGGGGCCGGCCCTGTTATAGTTCAGAAAACTCCAAGAGAAGTCCATAAACGGGTTCGAAGATTTCTGTAAACTTTTCTTAAAGTAATACGCGGGCACTTGGAGGCAACAGAAAACCATGCGAGATTTTGACCAGTTGGAATAAACTGCGAATGAGTCTTCGAGAGAATACTTGTCACATTTTCTGGAGGTGATGTCCCTAGTGCATAATGCCGACTCAGCCCAAGCCGCAAGCTCGTTCGTCAGGGGCCTGTAGCCGGGATCGATGCTATCGGACCATCTGCTTTTGAACTTACCATATGATATGGCAGACGTCCAAGCAAGGTCGGAAAGGGTATTCAGGGTGCTGGAAAGCCACCAAAAAATGCCCAAGAGCTCCGTCGCGATAACAAAAGTGCCGGCGCAAACCCCGGCCTCGCAAGGAATAAAGAGGCCTGCGCCGGACCAAGGGCCAACTCCGAAACAGGGAGTCCCCACCCAAGGCGGTCAAGAAGAAGGCAAGAGGAGGAAGACGTCTAGGGACCCGCTGCTGAAATACGAGCTCAACATGCCGATCGATGTGATCTACCTCCAGAATAGGGACAGAGGCATTTTAAAAGACCCGCCCAAGTCCAGTGTTCCTAAGCACATGAAAAATAGGAACAGGTACTGCCAATTTCACAAAGATCACGGGCATGACACCATCAACTGCCGTAGCCTTTACGCGTAGGTTATGATGGCAATCCATGCTGGCAAGTTGAAGCAGTACGTGAAAACCGGCGGAAGCCAGTTAAAGGAAGACGCTCCCAGGCCCAAAAAAGGCCAGTAGACCCAAGCCTCCGAGTCAGAAGAGCAGGCTCTGAGGATAGTGCCGACTACCATAGGCAGACCCGACCCAGGGTCAGGAAGAGAAGGAAAATGCCAAAAAAAGACCGAAGAAAGGGTGAAGCGCCTGAGGGGGATGGGCCACTCTGTGAACCACTTGATGATGGGAGAAAGCTACGCCTCAGCCGCCCCTATCGCTTTCCACGGTGTGTCTGCCCCATGATGACCCCTTAGTGATTAAACTACAGATCGACTCCGCGTTGGTCAGAAAAGTCCTGGTCGACGGCGGGAGTAACGTCGACGTCCTGTTCCTTAACATATTCGAGAGCATAGGCCTGGATCGAAATGCACTCAGGCTAACCTATCAGCCACTCTTCACCTTCAACAATACTAAGGTCAACCCCTTGGGCGTTGTTGCTGGTAAATTGACCTAACACTTAGGAAAATTATGCATGGTTGCAGATATGGAAAATACATGATCATATCATGAACGCAGCAGAAAAATTAGCGGATTTAGGTTTTAAAATTTTTTACATGAAAATAGTTTTCATAACCATATAATACACATGCATCATATACAGGATCATGTACAACATAAATCAAATCTAGATACAAAACCCTAAAGATGAGATAGGGTTTACCTCTTGTAGTGTGTTCCTCCTTGATCTCCTTCTTAATGGTGATCAAACCTCCAACTCTAGATCTTCTTGTCTATGCTCTTGCTCTTGGTTGACGAAGCGAGTGGGCACCAAGTTGAAACCTTCATTGGAGAACGATCAAGAACTTCTTCTTGATCCTATGGAACACTGGGAAGTGAGATGAGACTATGAGATTGTTGAAAACCTTTTTCACTCTCACTTAGCCTAGGTTGGTCGAATTTTCTCTCCCTCTCCCTATGCCTTATGCGTGTGACTCCTTAGAGTTACTGTGTAGTTTTTCCTCTTATATATCTTATACATATGGTACCAAAAACTACTAACCCTAGTCCAATTAGGATTGGGCTTGTTCTTCAATTTGGGCTTTGGGTGTAATTTTATAAATATATCCAACTCATGAAACTTATTTATAAAAATACCAACTTCTATGTAGAATCATTATTTTACACAGTTTCATGAAACTTATTTCACAAATATCACCAACCAATTATTGAGCTTAATTGAGCTAGACAAGGGACCTAATGGATCCAAATAATCTAAGCTCCAATAATATGATAAATACATAATAACTCTTATTATGGTATTTATATAAATATTATTAGTAAATGGAACATTCCACTAAAGGCCCAATACTGCACTCTTAGATTAAATGTCATGCTTTTTATAGAGATTTAATCAACTAACCTTGATTAACCGATCCATCTAGCATATTCTATACCACATATATAATCCCTATACAATGCCGTAATTAGATAGGTGAAATTACCGTAACACCCCTCCAACACCTATTTACTTTTAGTTACCATTTTTCTATCAAGGAATAATGTTGTCGATAATTTTATTCTCAATGGCCATTTAGACAAAATTATCAACCAATTCACAAAGTGAATACTAAGATTTTAGATTTAATTATTCCATGAATCTTGAAAGAACTTAAAGTGGTATTAATGTATAGTGTCCTTAACTATTTGGTGTTCCCATCAATTCATAAGCCATAACCTCCAATATGCCAGAGTTCACCTCTAACTTCATAGAGGTTAGTCTTTTAATAAATCAAAAGGCTATATCCCATGAAAGCAAGTCCAGTCAAATATTAAGGATTAAGATTTATATGTTAAGAGCTAGTTTGTGATAATATAAGAATTGAGTTACGGTACTCTAATTCTTTATATTACCTAGTCCAGTTTAATACACATAACTTGTTTAATTGTATTAGTATTTTTATCAGAAGTCAGATACTTTAATGATTTGAGACACATTATTCCCATTGAGATAGACGAACACTACAACCTATAGTAAATAAAGTATTCCATCTTTATTTACAGATTGTAAACTACTTCATTTAGACTTAGATAAAGAACCCATAATTAACGCTTAATCATGTTTGTTTCTTTATACACATATAAAGTCATGGAATCTTTTTCAGATGAATAAACTATTCAACTAAGATAGTTTAATCTAGCAAATATCATAATTTCATATAAGAGATAGTTGTTTATTCTCAAAAGGGTAAAATTGGAAATCTGCTTTTTAGGGCAAAAATCCCAACAGTTGTGACCCTGAAGGTCTGCGTGGCGGAGAGGTGCTTAGACGTGGACTTTGTCGTCATTGACTGCCAGTCCTCCTTCAACGTCATCATGGGGAGAGAGTGGATCCAAGCCATACATGGGGTCGCCTCCACTCTCTACCAGGTCTTAAGATATCTATCAAAGGATGGTACTTATACGATAGACATCAAAGGAGACCAAGCCTCCGTGAGGAAATATTTTTCAACTGCTCTGAGGGGAGCCAATGCGAGCTCGAGCACCTCGACGGGGGATAGATAGCAATCAAAAGACCGCCTGCCAGCATACATGAAGCAGATCGAAGAGGAGTCTGACGGGCCAGAATCCATGATTGAGGAGCTGGTGGCAGTCCCTTTGAAAGAAGCAGAATCGGTGAAAGTAGTCTTAATAGGGCCCTGCTACCTGAGGAAGAAAAGAGCGAGCTGTTAGGGTTCCTTAGGCAGAATAGAGATGTCTTCGCATAGTCCCACGATAACATGCCCGGGATAGATCCCGCACATGCCTGCCACTAGTTAAATGTAGATCCCAATTTCTCTCCGGTCAAGTAGAGGCCCCGAAGATTCACGTTGGAGAAAAACATGGTGATCAATAAGGAGGTAGAGATGCTACTAGAGAACGGCCTGATCATAAAATGCATATACCCATGCTGGGTCTCCAACCCGATGATGGTGAAGAAGAAAAACAGTGATGACCGTACTTATATAAACTTCACCACCCTGAATAAGGCCTGCCCGAAGGATAGCTTCCCCCTACCAAGGATTGACCAAATGGTCGATGCGACGGCTGGATTTGACAGAATGAGCTTCCTAGATGCCTACTCTGGATACAACTAGATCCCTCTGTATGAAGAGGACCAGATCCACACGGCATTCATTACGGAGCGAGGTCTATACTATTACCGATGCATGCCTTTTGGCTTGAAGAACGCAGGGGTGACCTACTAGAGGCTCATGAACAAAATGTTCGCCGAGTTGCTAGGGAAGACTATGGAAGTCTACATTGACGACATGGTCGTAAAGAGCAAAGAAGCTTCGGGCCATCTGGGACATCTAGACGAATGTTTCCAGATTCTGATGCGTCTGAACCCAAAAATATACATATTCGGGGTGTCCTTTGGCCAGTTCCTGGGGCATATCATGAGCAGAAGGGGCATTGAGGCCAACCTGACCCAGTCATCTTCAATCGTAGATGTGCAAAGACCCTCAACCATTCGAGAGGTCCAGCGCCTAACCGGGAAGATAGCCGCTCTCAGCCGATTTGTCTCCAAGATGTTTGACCGATGTAAGCATTTCTTCCAGTTCATAAAGAGAAGCTCCACTATTGTCTGGGGTGAGGAGCAGGACAAGGCACTGGCAGAGCTCAAGCTGTACTTAAGTCATCCGCCTATCCTGGCTTCCTCGGTAGAGGGGTAGAGCCTACACGCTTATTTGGCAATGTCTGAAGTAGTGATCAGCGCCGTACTATTCATCGAGGAAGACAGCAAGCAGAAGTCAGTGTTTTATGCAAGCCTCATGCACCTAGACACCGAGACCGATATAGTATGGCAGAGAAACTGGTCCTGGCTCTGGTCAACGCTAAGAAAAGACTCAGGCAATACTTCGAGGCATACTCGGTTACAGTACATACGAATTTCCCCATCTAGTAAATCTTGGCCAAACCGGACTTATCAGGACGACTAACCAAGTGGGCCATCAAACTAGGGATATACGACATCGAGTATCGGCCTCGAGCGGCGAAGAAAGGGAAAGTCATGGTGGACTTCCTAGTGGAAATCCAATCCTTCAGCGAGCCACATGACCCGCTTCAGACGTCTTTGCCTTACATCTCTTCAGCCTGGACCCTCGACACTGACGGATCCATGAATGCCTCGGGGTCAGGTATCGGAATATTCCTACAGACCCCAGTAGAACCTAGGGTAGAGAAGCTTTGAGGCTCAGTTTCCAGGCAACGAATAACGAGGAGGAGTACGATGCGCTACTGTAAGGCATTGAGCTGGCTCTGCACTTCGGAGTAGAAAATATCGCAGTAAAGACCAACTCGCAGCTGATCATGGGTCAGGTCAGGGGAGACTTCGAAGTAAAAGAACCAGGATTACACAGGTACTTCTCCAGGGTAATGGGGGCGAAAGCCCGCTTTAGCAGTTTCAATATCGAACAAATACCTAGGGAGATGAACCAAAAGGCCAATGAGCTAGCTAAAAGCACGTCGATCGGGGGGACGACCAGACACGCGGAGATTCTGCTAGAGGGTGAGAACACGAGGGACCCTTCAGAGACCCCCGCATGCCATGTGTTTGCAACTGACTCTGCGGACGAAGGATGGATGAAACCCATCACCCAATACTTGGCATTGGGGAACCTGCCTGCGGACCTCCAAGAAGCGAGGTCGATCAGACTGAAGGCTGCAAGATATTCGATGGTGAGGGGATGATTGTATAGGAGATCAACGATGGGACCAATTCTGAGGTGTGTAGGTCCCATCGAGGTGCAGAAGCTACTGGAGGAAATCCACAAGGGAGCATGCGGCAACCACTCTGGCAGACGTAGCCTCGCCCGCAAGGCCTTGACGGCTGGATACTTCTGGCTATACATGATGACTGAGGCGGCCCAATTTGTCAAGAAGTGTGACAAGTGCCAGAGGTTCACCCTTATGAAGTGCCAACCCACGGAGGAACTCCATTCGAACATTACTCCTTGGTCGTTCACTAAATTGGGCCTGGACATCGTCGGAGAGCTCCTCAGAAGTCCAAGGGGAAGAAGGTACGTCTTGCTGGCCACCGATTATTTCACCAAATGGGTAAAGGATGAAGCTTACTCGACTGTTAATAAGGCAGACACAATTAACTTCATTTGGAAAAACATAATCTGTCGATATGGAATAACGAAAGAGATACACGCTGATCATGGCGCATAGTTCTAGAATGCTAAGCTTAAAGAGCCGTGTGAGTTGTATGATGTAAGGTTCAGAATCTCATTTGTAAACCACCTTCAGGGAAACGGCCAAGCAGAGGCAACGAACAAGGCCATATTTAGTAATATTAGAAAGAACTTGCAGGAGGCTAAAGACAGGTGGTTAGAAGAGCTACCAGCCGTTGTGTGGGCCCATCGAACCACGGAGTAGAGGTCAACGAGAAGAACACCATTCACCATGGTCTACAAGTCTGAGGCTGTGATCCCGACTGAGATTGGCCTCCCAACCCTTTGCTCCGAAGTGGTAAAAGATTCCTCACTAAACGAGCAGTAGCTAAGCCATAACACAGACCTCCTGGAAGAAACAAGGGACATGGCCCTAGTCCACCTGGCCTCGTACCATCAGCAGGCTAGGTCCTACTATGCAAAGAAGGTTAGCGCTCGTCGATTTAACACCGGGGATTAGGTCTTGAAGGTTAGAACAGGGAATTCCTCGAAGCTAGACTCTAACTAGGTCGGGCCTTATGAGGTGATCAAGGCACTTGACAATGGTGCATATATCCTGAAAGAGCTCAAAATCGGGAAGAGCCTACCAAACACGTGGAATGCCCAGTACTGAAAAAAGTACCACGTGTGAGATGCATGTAAATATTATGAAATACATGTAAATGCTTATATTATTGAACAGCTTAATTCCAAAACAGTTCAGGGTTTTTGCTACACGAACTTATGCTTTGGATTGTTATGAAAAAGGGTCTGCCCCAGTGCTAGACCCCACGAACTACTGGCACAATCAAAAATCATACTGCGGGGATCACGTCGCTCGCTGACAACCCGAGAAAACGTACGAAGAGGAATGAGCTACACAGTAAAATACTTGCCAGCAGACCTAATTAAAAATCGTACTGTAGGGATCATGTCGCTTGCCGACGACCCGAGAAAACGTATGAAAAGGAATGAGCTGTACAATAAAATGCTTGCTAGTAGACCTCATCAAAAATCATACTGCGGGGATCACGTCGCTTACCAACGACCCGAGAAAATGTACGAAGAGGAAAGAGCTGCGCAACCAAAAACTTACCAGCAGACCTCAAAAATGATCGTACTATGGGAGTCACATTATGGAACAAAATGCTTGCCGAAGACCCAAGAAAATATACGAAGAGGAAAGAGCTGCGCAACCAAAAACTTGCCAGCAGACCTCAAAAACAATCGTACTATGGGAATCACATCGTGCAATAAAATGCTTGCCGATGGCTCGAGAAAACGTACGAAGAAGAATGAGTTGTGCAATCAAAACTTGCCAGACAGCCTTATCAAGAATCGTACAACAGGGATCACGCCGCTCGTTGACAACCCGAGAAGATGTATGAAGGGTGAGAGGCTGCACGATGAAAACTTACCGCCAGCCCTCAAGGAATACCTACAGGACGGGAAAAGAGTTGGGCAATAAGATCCCTCCCCAAAAACACCTTAGCTGCGGGCGAGCCAAAGGCAAGCGGGGCTAGGGTCTGCCCATTGGAAGTAGACCCTCCCTAGAGAGCACTTTAGCTGTGCGCGAGCCAAAGGCAAGCGGGGCTAAGGTCTACGCATTGGAAGCAGACCCTCCCCAGAGAGCACCCTAGCTGTGCGCGAGAGAAAGGCAAGCGGGGCCAGAGTCTACCTGTTGGAAGTAGACCCTCCCCAGAACACCTTAACTGCGTGCGAGCCAAAGGCAAGTAGGGCTAGGGTCTACTCGTTGGAAGCAGACCCTCCCCAGAGAGCACATTAGCTGCGTGCGAGACAAAGGCAAGCGGGGCCAGGGTCTACCTGTTAGAAGCAGACCCTCCCCAGAACACCTTAGCTGCACACGAGCCAAAGACAAGCGGGGCTAGGGTCTACCCGTTGGAAGCAGACCCTCCCAGAGAGCACCTTAGCTACGCATCAGACAAAGGCAAGCGGGGACAGGATCTACCCGTTGGAAGCATACCCTCCCCAGAGCACCTTAGCTGCGCATGAGACGAAGGCAAACAGGGCTAGGGTCTACCCTTTGGAAGCAGACCCTCCCCAGAGATCACTTTAGCTATGCATGGACTGGAAGTGAACAGAGCTAGGGCCTACCCGTTGGAAGTAGGCCAATACAAGACCAAGCACGAAGACAAAGTTAAAACTAAACTATATTTATTATTGCCTAAAATACAAAATGGGTAGTCGACAGGGACGTGGACCCGGAGGCTCTATTTGTAAGAAGCAGGTTTTGGATGGACTCGGAGGGATACATCAGAATAGTAACGCCCTGCTTGCTCCTGATAAGAGTTGAGCCCGGGCCTTTTCCTCTGCAGCGACGGGTCCAAGCAGTGGTGGATCAACCCCTGGAGCTGGTTTCTGGCGCGTTCCCATTTAAGGTCAGAGAAGTCCAGCCACACGGGCGGGTCAAATTCTGCCAAGACAAGTCATAATAGAGGTTTTACATCCTCAAAGCTGGATGAGCTGAAACTCACATCCCTATCTCCAGAGCTAATCTTGTCAATCATAACACGAGGAGAATTCACTAAAAACTCCAAATCATATACGATTGAGTCAGACCCAGAGGTCAGCCGCACTGCCAACAAAGGAATGGCATCGTATATGATGTCCAACCCTGACCATGAACGTGGGCAACAAAAAAGAGAAGGGGGAATAAACGTGAGAAAAATGTGTTGTTTCTATTATTCAAAATAGGTGTTTACAATGAGGGTCAGCTTTATATGGCACAGTTAGTACTTTACAAATATACAAAAAGCGAGAGGCTCTAGTTACCTCTGACGAGGGGAGTGCTACAAGCTTCGATGCTTGGACCAGCATCGGCAGATGGCGGTGTACCGGAGTCACAATCGTCACTAGACAAAACGACCATGCCTGACCCTCTGCTAGTTAAGGCGTTAAGACCAAGCTGACTACCCTGAACCTCCACAGCCTACTCTGGTAGACCAGAAGTGGGGACAATCTCCCTGGCGATAGAGGCAGATTTAGAGGGCCCGTCTTTTTCTCTGTCGAGTATCTTCAGCACATCAGCGGGGTACACGATGTTGATCTCATCTCCCAACTGTTGCATATAGTGCCTAACGGAATAATGGTCCCTCTCGATGCCTTTCTGTTCATCGAATTGGTCGGCGTTACCACCTCCACATGGCCCTCGAATTCCCTATTCTCCCAGCTAGACCTGTAGCTCTCCGCAGAAAGGACATCCACTTGCCTCTAGTTCCTTGTCTTTAGCTTCTCCGTATCCGCAAGCTTGTCCCTCAGCGCCGCTTGCCGCTGCGACAAGTCGATCAAAAGAATATTAATATCGGCAAGGTCTTCACTGTGCTTGCGAGACAACTCCGCATGAGCTCCCATCAGTTTTTTGTGATCCAAGTAAAGATGTCGATTTACCTTATTTGACCGATCGATCCTACGCTACAGGGAATAGGCCTCCAGTTTGGCTTTTGCCTCGGCTTTCCTCTCCTCTTTGGTATTGTCGACAGCTCTGTCGTTAGCGATGAAAGCCAGCCCCATCTCTGCCCTTGCATTCTGCAGCTCCTGCTCTTTGGCCCTGAGCTTGGTTTGGGCAAGCATGGCGGCCCCGGCTTGAGCCAACCTATCAGCCTTTGCTTCAGCCAACTTAGCGACCAGCTCTTCACGCCTGACCCTCTTGACACTCAGAGCGTGAGCCACCATGCTACTAACCCTAGCCTCGTCCAGGCTCCGATACGGGTCGAAGTCCGCCCTTAATGTGGCAAGGGCGACTTCGCTCCGCTCGGCCATTGTAGCACAGGCATTCAGCTCCTCGGTCAGCTCCCTGATGCAAGAGGAGTAGAAGGACTGGATGGTGGCTAGCGGCATAATACAAGAAAGCAAAGTCAGTGTTCAGCAAGGATGCCGAAAAATATGGAAGTGGCGGCGAGACGAGCCAAACTTGTGCAATGCTGTGGCTGGCAACGAGCTTAACGTTCTCTAAGGAGAGCGCCTCCAACTTGAACTCCACAGCTGGACCCTCTCCCTGGGCATTGTCTACGTCTGAGGAACGCGACTCCACCCCGCCAACTGCAAGGACGCCTTCTCCCTCTGCTGGATGCACTCCAGTAGCTTCTTTCGATGCTCCCGAAGCGGTAGAGGTGAGGACGGTAGGAGGCAGGGTGTCGCCGAGCGCACTTTTGATGATAGCAGGGGGCGATGCATCCTCAGTAGAAGAGGCCACAGTGACTGTTGCTACATCGGCGGTTCGGCTGCCGCCCCCTTTAGAGCCCCGCCTGAATGTGATTTTTCGGTCTTGTCATGACCAACCCCCCCTGACGGGCCACCGTGCACAGACCTTCTCCTCCTCATGAGGGTCAGCATGGCTCCGTCGTCATCGCTATCAGAAGAGGGGGCAGCTCTGCCCCTCTTCCTCGCCGGGTTTTCCTTCCCTTGGGACGAGTTGGCCTCGCAACCCCACTTCATCAGGACTGGGAATGGAGAAGATAGCCGAGATTTCAACCTCGGAGCCCCCCCGCTGAGCTCGGCAATCTCCCCACGGGGGCAGGCAGCACCAGACCCCGTGCCCGTCTTCGAACCGGAGTTTGTGGTGGAAGAGGTCAGAGCAGCGGGTTCCCCGAGCAAGCTCGAAGGCGCCCCCTTGCTGTATACGACCTTTATGGCCGGCATCTCCCGAGTCAGGGGTCTGCTTGCCTCAGAAGAGGGGATCACAGGTGTTTCACCATTGGGTGCGAACAGGCCCTCCCGGTCATCATCCGAGCCTGTTTTTAGGGTGACAACTCCCTGCCCCTCGGCTTCATCCTCTGAGAACACCACCAGATGCCGACCAACGGGGACCTTGGAGCGAGCCTTGTGCACAGTGGCACTCCCCTTGACTGGGGAAGGGTCTACCGAAGAGCCTGCATCAGAACCTGTAAAGAGCAAGCAATGTGGTTAGAATGCAGCCATAACCTGATCGACGGAGCCCTAGGATGCAAAAATGAACTCACCATTAACCCTTTTAGGGGCAGCGGTTTCCTCTCTATGAAGCCTGATACACTCCTCGACCACGAGCTTCACCGCCTCTTCGAGCTCGTGGCTGGTCGGTGCCGCCAGGTCATTAGGACCTGCCAGTTGGCTCGAGGCCGTGATCTGATGACCCACCATGGCGATGTGACTCTGCTCATCCCGGCGGAACCGGTTCAGAGCTGAGGCGTCAAGCTGGCTCCGCAGGTGGTTTGTGATGACGCAAATGTCCAGCGGGAAGAGGAGATATGAGACCATCCTAGGCATCATGTTCATCACCTAGGGATTCAGGACAGCTTGGATATGTCGGCAATCCCCAAAGGACCCAAAGATGACGATCCCCTCCAGCTCCTTGAGCCGCCTCACCGACGGTTGCGGCTCAAACCTGTTTTCCTCCGTAGAGGCTGCGCAAGGCAAAATATCATGAGTAATAACGGATGAGGTGTACACAGACCCAAAAAATCACAACCTAGTACTTACTTTGCAGAAAAAATGAAGGAACTTGTAAGCGCTCCTCATTCACCCAAGGAGAGCACCATGCCCCTCCGACGGTATACAGCCTAGAGTGGGAGTCCCATTGTTTATCCAACCTCAGCAAGCCCCAGAAAATATGGTGTCCCAGGAGCGGCTAGAGGTAGAAAGTGGGGTAGGAGCTCTTTTTGGGGATGAGGGTGAGCTTGTAGGCATAAAAGACCACCTCCAGGTCGATATGCACGTGAAGGAGAACTGACAGAGCAAAGAGCCTCATTAAAATCATGACCCCATTATCGTTCAGCTGCATCGAGTGAATCCCCATCAGAGCGAAGAACTAATGGATTAGGGGAGGAAGGGGAAACCGCAGCCATTCCAGGTGTCTTTTCCCCAAGATGATAGAGCCTTCGGGGGTAGAGGGGTGAAGGTACCAATCCGCGGGGCCCTTGACCCTTTGTAATGTAACTCTACCAGGGAAGCAGAACTGCCTCCTCAGTGAGTCCAACTCCAAATCCAAGACGGGGTAGAGCTTCTAATTCTGGTTCGAGGCCATCAATCTAGATATGATCAAAAGGAGCAAAAGGTTTTAGCAAAGGAAAAAGTCGGAAACCCTAAGATTTTAGAAAGTTAGAATACTTAGAGAGTTTGGTAAAGTAAGAAACGAGCGTAAATGCAGTTTTTACAGAGGGGAGCCGAAAAGTCCCCCTTAGAAAGGAACGGTACGAGGAAGGCTGAAGCACTAGAATTTCAAAAATCTGAAAAGAATCATGATACGGGATAGCGTGCACCAACGTCTGTAATTGGAAGAAGTGATGGTAAGGGGCCACATGTACCTCTCGAATTAGAGGACTGGAGATACGATTTCCCCATTTGATGGATGTGAGTCCATCAAATAAGGAAACAGAGGCAGTTGTGGGGCCCGTTCCTAGATCACGTACCACGTGGTCGATTAAATGGCAGAGTAGGTCACAAGGGGAGCATGCCATCTGACGCATATCTAGAGTAACCATTTAAAAGTCAAGCAAGTCACACATGATACCGCATGGGCCCATGGGCTGTTCGAGGCCAGAGCCGAATCCATCCCAGACCCTGGATGGTTTGGCCCAATCTAGTTCTTACCTCGACAGCTAGAGGTCAAAAGCCTCGAGAGTCTTCCACCGAAAGACCACGGGAGACAACGCGCTGCTCCAGACCTAGACAAGGCATTTAATGCGATCCTGGCTAGGTGTGCACATTGGGCAAACCACCCTGATAGAAAGGCGGTTTGTCAAAGTCTCGCCCCCGACAGGCCCGAGTTGTAGGGGATGGTGAAAAGTAGGCCACAACGATGCAAGAAAAATCACGGCAATCACGGCCTGTGATCTCTGGAGTAAGTCATGATGAGAAAAGGTACTCAATCCTGAGATTGAGAGCCGGAAAAAGCTCCCAGTTCTAAGATTTTGTATATAAGCCTTGCTTCCCCCTCGAAAAAAAGAGATTAAGATAGACATATAAAAAGAAAAACTAAATCTTTACTTCTCAGCCTCAGGGATAAACAACTTACTTAAGCATCAGAGAGTCTTTGTAGGTGGCCACCCCCGCCTCTCCGACCCGACTTGAAGTAAAAAGCACGCTGGAATAGCAAGGATACGTGGACCGTTAGTAGATATAACGTCAACAGTTCAGAGACACGTGGACAGTTGATAAGAATCGCACCAACAATCACCATGTCGTTTCCACTCAGAATTGAATCTGAATTAAACTGCGAATGTCACGACCACTTTGACCAAAAACATGAAATCTAAGAAACTAATTGACCTACTGGCCATGAAATAATTCCACTCACTACGATCACTTTCTCGTTTGTTTTCTTACCATGCTTTCACTGATAGGAGATTTTGTCATTAGACATTAGACAAAGGTGTATTGTCACCATCGGAGTTCAAAAATCGTGATTTTTAGTAATTTTATGTGAAAATAATAAGAAACAATGAGTTTACAAGATTCCCAAAATTTACTTAAAATTTGAAGTTTTATTTCTCAAAAAGTAAGTAAATTTCGAAATCAAGAAATCAAAATTTCAACTTAAAATTTAGAGGAATTCTAATTAATTAATTTAGAAATATTTGTTAAATCATAAAATGTGGCAAAATGAGTCCAATTAAAATCTTAGGTCTAATGTCCAAATAATTTGCATAAAATCATTTGTAGTTCAAACTACTTACTTTAGTAACAATATCATCCTTATATATCCATTTAATAAATAAACTAACTTGGCTAAATATATAAACGAGAAAGGGAAACCAAACAGGATTTAGAAACCTACCAGGAAATAGGAATAGGACTACAGGCATAAGCCAAACAACTTATCTAGCTATCAAAATAACTACCTCAAATAATTTAATACTTGAAAGTGGAAGAAAATATGGGGGATAAGCACGTGAATATTCAGTAGACATTCAATTACATGTTTTTATCCAGAATAAAATATTTACTTTTAAAATCCTACATGGTCAGTAAAATACTCAAACAATTTTCTAGAATCCAGTTAAAATCATCATCCAAGTTTAAGTATTGAGAAATATTATCTCAAAACAAAATCATTCTCTAAATGTTCAAATATTCCAAAATATTGTAAAATATATATAGTATCAAAACAAAATCATTGTCCAAAGGTTCAAACATTCTAAATCATTGTAAAACATCACATAAAATCCAGTACATATCTATTCAAGTCAAATGCATGACAAGCAATGACATGTTCGAGCCACAGAAGATTAGTGACCATAAGTATGCAATGTAGTATGAGCCACCCAAAATAGGTAATTGTGCAAGTGTATTGTAAACAAGACACCTAAGTTAGTGACTATAAGTATGATATATAGTCCAAGTATCCTAGATAGGGTACTATAAGTCTGAGCATCCTGAAAGAGTACCGTAAGTTCGAGTACCTATAAAGAGTACTATAAGTCTGTCGACCACGTAGGTGCAATGATGCATGCAATGCTATATGGATAACATGAATGATAATATGTACCATTTTCTATAGAATCATAAAACAAACCATGCAACATTTTTAATTCAATCAAGTTTAGTTTTAAAACTAAATTCTCGTTCGATTCGGATTTTATAAAAATTTCAGCAACTTAACAGTCATTTTCATCAAAACTAATAAAATCCAATTCCCATAGAAAACATTTCAAATCAAGATATTTCGCACACTAACCAGTGTGACATGCCTCCAGGCAGTTTAAATATTAAATCATGTCAAAATAGATCGCATTTTTACCAAATATTTTACAAAATTCTATATTCATTCAAAATATGTAGAAATCATAATTAAACTAATTTTATGATCAAGTAATCTAATCTCTACCTCAAACGAATGACTAGACTATGGTACGATTTGATGCATTTAGCGATTGTTCAGAGGGTTAGGATCATATTCGAGCCTTTGATCATCTACTTTGAATTGTCAGTTTTCCAACAGAGCCTTGAATAGAGAAATAGACATTATTATTGAATTCCTAGTACCCAAATTAGTTAAGTTATATATATAATTTGACTAATTCGGACTCTGGTTGAAACCCAACCCCGTGGCATGCAAAATGAGGCAAATCCGAGCCGTCAAAATTTATTTTCTGTATCGTTTATCAAATATAGTCAATATATATCAAACTTCATGTTTTTACAAGTACATCATAAATATGAAGTTTATTTGATGATTTTAACGGTTGGAATGAAAAATCAACCCACAAAACTAGAATAGCTCAAAATTAGCTAATATGGCAACTTTTGGTCACGGTAAAATGGAGAGTCGAGATATATACTGGGTGAAAGCTCATGAGAAGACGATTTGAACACCACTGATATTGGGCATTGTCGTTGCCAGAATCATCGCCGGCAACAGCTTTTCCGTCGTGGCTATTCTTTGCCATCGTCGGTGATTTGAAGCTCCAGCAGTCGTGGGACTCGAGCTGAGGGGTTTTGGGGATGACGATTTTGATTTTGGTGGTGGAACGGCTCCATTCAGTCGGGAGGAGCTTCATTCAGTGGTGGCTGTGGTGTCGTACGATTTCAGGAAGAGAGAAACAAGAATTGGGGGGAAGAGGGCACGTGTCCCTGTCTTGATGGCAGCTAGAGTTGCAACTAAGTCCCTGTACTACAAGAAACCATGATTTTTGCCGACGGACTACTAATAGCCCGTCGGTGAAAGCTTACATTCGCCGACGGGTTTGAGTGAAACCCGTTGGCAAAAGATTGCTGAAAAAATTAATTATTGGGCATCTTTCACCGACGGGTCTCCGTCGGTGTAGTGTCAATACGCCGACGGATTAATAGTTTCCGTCAGCAAATGTCAATTTTTTAATTAAAAAAAAAGAAGTAAAATGATGTCGTTTTGAAATAGGATTATGATAAAACCCTACGACCCCTCTTTCATTCTTTCGTCGCTCAAGCTCTCTGTTTCTTTCCACTGAAGCTCGTTCTCTCTCTCTCTCTCTCCAATCTCAAGCTCTCTCTCTGTTACCCTCCTCAAGATTCCTTAATCCCTTGAGCTCCCTCTTTCTTCTCTAGCTCTAGCTTCCGTTTCAAGCCAAAATAATAATTTGGTACTGAAAATCACTGAATTCCAACACCGTCATTAGATCCACTCGGACCCTTAATCGTCAGGTACCAAACTTTTTATATGACCCAAATCTCTCTTGTTCTTCTTCAATCTTCAAAATTTGGATTATTCTTGCTATTAAGGTTTGTCTGTTGAGTCCGATTGAGTTTCTCATTTTCAAAGGCTTCAAATTATTTTTCTGTATTGATTGGCCAATTTTTTTTAAAATTTAAATTTAATTTTTTGTTGAGTGAGTGGAAGAAAGTGTGTAATATGTTTGGATTTTAATTTTTTTGTATGATTCAGAGTGTGAAACGGTGATTTTGGAGTTCATAGTCCGTAGGATTATGATTTTATTTATTTATTTATTATCTATAGACACACATGATTATATTGTCATTCGTGTAAAAATTTATTAAAATTCTCACAATACTCTATTCCAATCGGTCTTAATTTCAAAAAAAAAAATCGGTCTCATTTTGTCAACTTGTTGGTAATGTTTATTTATTCGAATCTTTCATTTTAAGTATCATGTTGAGTGAATATTATTTGCCGGTGCTTTCTGAAAAAAATTGACCAAATTTTTGGCCAAGAATATTTAAAATAACATACTGGACCTTTATTCTTCTTCTTTTTTTTTTTTTTCAAAAGAGTGATGCTACTTTGTACATTTACAAATATTTTCCTTTTATTTCTTCAATTTATTCCTAAGAAACAAATTTGAAGAAAGAAAATCTAATTGATACTTACAGGTCACATTAAACCTAAAGAAAAAGAGTGGAAAAGAAATGAAAGAATAAGAAATAATGATTTAAAAAGGCTAGGATTTCCATTTTATACATATCGAAGAAAAGTCTTCCCCTTTCTTTCTCATCTCCAATACTAATTTATGACGGTGGATATATTTATATGTTTGAAATTTTAGAAGAAACAATCCAAATTGGGATGCAACACCAATAGATAACTATGAGATGAAGTTGGATGTAAATTTGTGTGTACGAGTGTGTTGTGTATAAATTGTTCTCAAAATTGGCTGTTTCCTCTCAGGTCAAAAACTTGCCTAAACATCTCAACTAGGGCTATCTGAATAAGTTTTGGAAAAAAAAATGCTTTCATGAAAAGTACAATAATTATAATGACAATGTTAATAACAATATATCTTATCATCAGGTGTTTGCTCCAACACACTCATAATTGAAAATTTTCAAGGGAATAATTGCACTAATACATTCATCCTAATATTATACAGTCTGATGCCATATAAAATCAGGGGTTTGCTTCTTCAGATCTATCATAAATATTCTTGATCCCTGCTTAAAAAAAATTTATTTGGAGGGTGAAGCTTGCTTCCTAATGATACACAAGATACTTGCCTAGTTGTCACAATCCACAAAAGTTTGCTTGCATAAAATCTCTATGTAATCAATTCCTCTTTTACCAAATTGGCAAACATTGTTTACACAGAAACCATCTTAGAATGATGCTTATATCAATTATCAAGATTCAAGAATCAATAATTCTTAAGCATACCCTCTATATGCATTATGTACCGAGACTTTTAAGTTTCCTAGAAACTTTTAAACAAATTTCAAATGTCATGATATACATAATGCTTTCTACCATAAAGGGGTTCAAAAAATAGAAAAGCTACATAATGAAGTGATGTTTTAGACTGATAAAACAAGACATAATCTAACCCTTATGCTTATTGATTTCATTATATTAAATCTATATCCCATATTATAACAATTTTTAATAGATCTCCTTCAGATAATATAATATACTTCTTTTCACTGAAATAGCTATTCTTCCTTAACCAAATTCAGATCATTTTATGTGTGTCAAATATTGGTCCAAGCTTAATGACCCTTGAGCAACCCAACCAAGAATCTTTGTCTATCTTCTTCTAAACCATGCATGGTATCGCCGGCATTGAAAACGCAAATTGAAAACCTTAACTGTAATATACTAGTGATTATGTTTTGTGTGTTGATATGTAGCTAGACCTCTATAAGAAGGTCAGTGTCGCATTTATCATTGATGATATTATCACCTGGTACCAAGTAATCCAAACTTTAACTGATATTGGGTTCTACTTGAGATAAGGATGGCGAGGTACCATTTTTTGCATCACCAAGACATGAAACTATCTTTAGGGTGCCAATGAGGCCCATCTTCTTGAACTTGAGATCTGTATGACTAACCTGCACGTTAGGAAAGTGAAAAAGGTTAATGTTCTACTTTTAATACCAATGTATTGATGAGGAATGAGTTTTCTACATCCGTCATATTATTAGAAATATTAGTTCCATGCTAAGGGCACAAACCATGATACCTGTTTCCAGACTATAATCAAAAGTTCATTAGCAAAAGAAGAACTGTATGAATCTGCACTAGGTCGAGCATATAGTGCCAGTTGGCTAAAAACCTCATAGACCTGCACTTCAGTAAAGCCAATGAAAAGGGAAGAATGAACACTTTAATTCTGTTGAATCACAAACAAACATAGTATCCTACCTTGTGCAAATTTTCAATATTAAATCCCTCCAAGTAATCNAATATACCTGGTTTGAGAACAAAAAACACATCAAGAAGACCCAAATTAGGATACCAAAATTAGATTGCCAGGAAACGTGAACATACACACACAGATTCTGGTCCTTAAATAAAGCTCATTCTTTAATGTGGGCGAATTAGTCTGATGAGAGAAGTGGTCCAATAAGCCCAAAAGTAATCTGAAAAGTAACTATCATTAACTGTCATCTATACACTAGTCTAGAATGTTCCATAAATGGGTCTTCGAATTTGAAACTATACAAAAATAATAGTAATAACAATAAAAAAAAAGTTCCAAAGCTTAAGCAAAAAGAAAGGAGAAAGAGAGAAATGGGATAACAATTAATTAAGTGTGTGCAAGTTGTTAAACATAATTTTTGGAACATGTGTTCATTATTTTAGTACAACAAAATATATAATAAAATATTGAACACCAAAAAAAGGGGGAGAACTTGTATCGTCTTTTGGAGGATCCTTAGTGATTAAGATACCCTAAAAGTGGTTCAAGTTCTCCCCTTTTTTTTGGAACTTAAAATTTTATCCCTTAAAAATTTTTGATTTCATAATATACATAATAATTTTTAATATTAAAATCATAGTAAATAAAAATTGTGTATTAAATAAAAAATAATCATATGACACCTAAAATGATAAAACACCCCTATAAGACATAAAACATGCTAAATTTCCCAAAATAAACCTAGATATCGATATCGACTTCTGAATTATCCCGTTTGGACAATTTGAGATTACACGTTATGTGTTATCATTTACTTATAACCATTGTTCTCTGGTTGAGTTTTGGTGGTATCTCCTTGTGTTTTTCAAGTGCGTACATATATGTAGCACACTTAGGAGAACTATGGGGAGTTGCTGTCGGAATTTTGGCGTAAACAGAACAATATTTGAATGAATGATGGATCATATAACAAAGTAATCTTGAATAGGATAGGGTCTTACCTTTTAGTAGTGGAGTGATAAAGTGGATTTAGGACATATGCACATGGAAGCACTTGCATATTAGCTATATATATACCTATAAGTCATTGTATGCGCTCTTTACCGATAATTGTTCTTTGCTATATGTGGACAATATAAGATGGACATCGACAAGAGTTAGATTAACATAAGGAATCAATTGTCAGCTCAGTTTAGAAGTGGTGCTAAGGCTTTTGCTGAGAGATCAAAAGCATTTTTCAACGATCAAGGTAAAGTGAGATGTCCGTGTAGAAGATGTTTGAATGGGAAATTCCAAGACCCAGATACAGTGGAATAACATATAGTTGAGAAGGGCATCGAATAGTCCTATACTATATGGTCATATTACGGAGAATCATTTCCAGCAGTAACTACAGAAAGCAAAGACGAAGGGGATGAGATGCATGATCTCATGGCTGATATTGCTGGAGTAAGTGGACCAAGTCATGAAGTTGATCCAAACTTAGATGACATCCCGACAGATGGCAATCAAGACTCAGATAAGTTTAGCAAGTTATTTGAGGAGATGGAGAAAGAGTTGTATCCTGGGTGCACAAAGTTCTCATCACTTAACTTTTTAGTTAAGTTGATGCATTTGAAAGTCCTTAACAAGTGGAGCAATAAATAATTTGATATGTTACTCAAATTGTTACTTGAACCATTTCCAGATGAGACTAATTTACCTGGATCGCACTATAAGGCTAAGGCAAAGTTACGTAATATCGGTCTTGGATATGAATCAATTCATGTATGTAAGTATGATTGTGCTATATTTTGGAAGAAGAACCCAGAGTTAAACAGTTGTCCAGTATATGGTGAAAGCTGTTGGGAAGTAGAGAAAAAAGTACTGAAGAAAGTGATGATGTATTTTCCCATTACACCCCGATTGAAGCGGTTGTATAGTTCTCGGCATATAGCAAAGGACATGAGATGGTATGATTCAGGAAGGCCAAAAGAAGATGGTGTTTTGAGACACCCTGCAAATGATCTTGCTTGGAAGGAGTTTGATCAAAAATTTTCTTTATTTGCAGCTGATCCATGAAATATCCGATTAGGGTTGGCAATAGATGGATTTAACCCATTTGGGAATATGAGCACTACTTATAGCATGTGGCCAGTTATACTTGTTTTGTATAACCTGCCACCGTGGAAGTGCATGAAAGCGGACTCAATGATGTTGTCTCTCCTCATCCCTGGTCCTACTGTCCCTGAAAAGGACATGGACATCTTCTTAAGACCTTTGGTTGATGAGTTGAAGGAATTGTGGTTGAATGGTGTTGAAATAATGGATGGAGTGAGTGGTAACACGTTCTGTATGCAGGCTGCAGTGATGTGGTCCATCAATGATTATCCAGCATTTGTCTTAATGTCAAGTTGGAGTACAAAAGGGTATAAAGCCTACCCAACTTGCAATGAAGAAACTCCATCTGTGGGGATCCGAAGTAAGGTAGTGTATATTACACTAACCAGAGCTGATTTATTATACCAATGATGATAAGAATAGGCCATTGTGGAAACTTGTTAACAAGTATACGCCTCGAAACATATAGGACTTTCCAGATGCGGTAGATGTTTCTGATATTGTATCAACAAGCATCGATGTTCCTATTTTGCAAGAAGCAAATTCTTTGTCACTCCAATTGTGGGTTGAGCTTCTGGAAATGGAAAATGTTCGATTTCATCGGGAAGATGTCGAACCAGATGAAGTTAACAATATTAATGACCTTATCTGTTAAGCTCGTGTTGTGACCGACTTCTTAGTTGATGATGATGAGTTCAAAGACGATACTTTAGAGGAATATAATGATGAAGAAATTGAACTTGATGAAGATAGTGATACAAGTTCTGAAGAAGAGAATGAAATATCTGATAATGTAACATAATTTTATATTCTAGTGTGTGTAGAGTTTTGAAAATTTTGTGTTTATTATTTTTTATATTGCTATATAACGTTTCTAAATTATGATAATGTTTTTTTTTGTAGGATGTCTAGCCACGGGAGCGCTCCCCTAGCAACTAGTGCTGCCTCTGGTTCCAATTTTGGAGATGATAGACATGGTCCTAAGAGAAAGAGGGTTAGGGAAGAAACGAGAGGTTGTTCGGTCAAAAAGGAACTTAGGAGGCTTAAGACTGACCGATTGAAGGTCGAATTTTGTGAGAAGATAGGGAAGCCTATCTTGGATCATGGCAAGATGTTCTTGAACATTCTTGCCAAGATGGTTAGAGACACCATCCCAGCTTTCACTCCAATGTGGAAGGATGTGAAGAAAGAAGACATTGAGCTCATCTTGAACCGGATGGAGGTGAGTGAGTTTCCTAAAAGATTATTTTAAGCTATTTTAATAAAAGCTTTAATTAATAATTGTCCATTTTAATTTCGCAGGTGAAGTTTGATTATCCTNGACTCAGATAAGTTTAGCAAGTTATTTGAGGAGATGGAGAAAGAGTTGTATCCTGGGTGCACAAAGTTCTCATCACTTAACTTTTTAGTTAAGTTGATGCATTTGAAAGTCCTTAACAAGTGGAGCAATAAATAATTTGATATGTTACTCAAATTGTTACTTGAACCATTTCCAGATGAGACTAATTTACCTGGATCGCACTATAAGGCTAAGGCAAAGTTACGTAATATCGGTCTTGGATATGAATCAATTCATGTATGTAAGTATGATTGTGCTATATTTTGGAAGAAGAACCCAGAGTTAAACAGTTGTCCAGTATATGGTGAAAGCTGTTGGGAAGTAGAGAAAAAAGTACTGAAGAAAGTGATGATGTATTTTCCCATTACACCCCGATTGAAGCGGTTGTATAGTTCTCGGCATATAGCAAAGGACATGAGATGGTATGATTCAGGAAGGCCAAAAGAAGATGGTGTTTTGAGACACCCTGCAAATGATCTTGCTTGGAAGGAGTTTGATCAAAAATTTTCTTTATTTGCAGCTGATCCATGAAATATCCGATTAGGGTTGGCAATAGATGGATTTAACCCATTTGGGAATATGAGCACTACTTATAGCATGTGGCCAGTTATACTTGTTTTGTATAACCTGCCACCGTGGAAGTGCATGAAAGCGGACTCAATGATGTTGTCTCTCCTCATCCCTGGTCCTACTGTCCCTGAAAAGGACATGGACATCTTCTTAAGACCTTTGGTTGATGAGTTGAAGGAATTGTGGTTGAATGGTGTTGAAATAATGGATGGAGTGAGTGGTAACACGTTCTGTATGCAGGCTGCAGTGATGTGGTCCATCAATGATTATCCAGCATTTGTCTTAATGTCAAGTTGGAGTACAAAAGGGTATAAAGCCTACCCAACTTGCAATGAAGAAACTCCATCTGTGGGGATCCGAAGTAAGGTAGTGTATATTACACTAACCAGAGCTGATTTATTATACCAATGATGATAAGAATAGGCCATTGTGGAAACTTGTTAACAAGTATACGCCTCGAAACATATAGGACTTTCTAGATGCGGTAGATGTTTCTGATATTGTATCAACAAGCATCGATGTTCCTATTTTGCAAGAAGCAAATTCTTTGTCACTCCAATTGTGGGTTGAGCTTCTGGAAATGGAAAATGTTCGATTTCATCGGGAAGATGTCGAACCAGATGAAGTTAACAATATTAATGACCTTATCTGTTAAGCTCGTGTTGTGACCGACTTCTTAGTTGATGATGATGAGTTCAAAGACGATATTTTAGAGGAATATAATGATGAAGAAATTGAACTTGATGATGATAGTGATACAAGTTCTGAAGAAGAGAATGAAATATCTGATAATGTAACATAATTTTATATTCTAGTGTGTGTAGAGTTTTGAAAATTTTGTGTTTATTATTTTTTATATTGCTATATAACGTTTCTAAATTATGATAATGTTTTTTTTTGTAGGATGTCTAGCCACGGGAGCGCTCCCCTAGCAACTAGTGCTGCCTCTGGTTCCAATTTTGGAGATGATAGACATGGTCCTAAGAGAAAGAGGGTTAGGGAAGAAACGAGAGGTTGTTCGGTCAAAAAGGAACTTAGGAGGCTTAAGACTGACCGATTGAAGGTCGAATTTTGTGAGAAGATAGGGAAGCCTATCTTAGATCATGGCAAGATGTTCTTGAACATTCTTGCCAAGATGGTTAGAGACACCATCCCAGCTTTCACTCCAATGTGGAAGGATGTGAAGAAAGAAGACATTGAGCTCATCTTGAACCGGATGGAGGTGAGTGAGTTTCCTAAAAGATTATTTTAAGCTATTTTAATAAAAGCTTTAATTAATAATTGTCCATTTTAATTTCGCAGGTGAAGTTTGATTATCCTTGATCTGATGCACTCTTCATGGACTCTATTGAGCAGTCTATGATGGCATATTTACGGGATTGGCACAACATAATGCGGAATCATTTTACGAAAATAGGGGGTAAGAGGGATATGACTTTTATTAAGGCCAATCTGTACAAGAACGTTCCTTTCGATCAGTGGAATATTTTGTGCAATCGTTTCGATTCTCAAGAGTTTGAGGTAATTAACATGTTTTTTTAAAAAAAAATGAACTATTAAGAATAAATGATAATCAATGGTAAAATTAACAACGTGTGTATTTTTTGCAGAAAGTCTCGACACAGAATTCAGAAAATCGGTCTAAGCAATTGTATCTGCATGCACAGGGGTCGACTAGCATGATTAGCCAGATGAAGGCAAAGGTTAGAAAGTCAAACATTTTCTCTAATCAGTACAAAATATTCTATAACCAAATAATCTACCTTTTTTTTCCTACTTTTCATAGGGCAACTTAGAGACTAGAGAGGTTATGAGCCCTATCGACTACTTCAAGAGCCGTCATCTCAAGCCGTCTGGTTGGCGGAACGAGTATACCCAGGAGAAACATGTAAGAATTCATTCTGTTTGTTTAAAATATTTAATTTGCGTATATAAATTATAATTAATTTAATTTTTATTTTATTTTGTAGGCAGAGATGGTTACGTCCAGGGTGGAGGCACTCACTCAAATTCAGTCTTATGCTCAGTCTGAGCTTGGGGTTGGTGTTTCGTCTGCTGAGTCTGTGGTGGGGCCAGAACAGGTTGATGAATTTCAAATCGTGTCCAAAGCTTTAGGGACTAGATCTAGGTGGCAAAAAGAGTTAGGAGCACTCCATCAACTGAAAAGTATAGGAGGACAGAGGGCTGCCAGCACGGGACAAGTCGCTGAGACAATCACCACCTTGAAGCAGTAGCTAGCTGAGAAGGATGCGGAGCACGCACGGCGGATCGACGAGACTCAGTGACAAATGGCCGAAAAGGAAGCAAAGAACTAATACCGGCTCGAGGAGACTCAGCGACAACTCAACGAGCAAAACCGGATGCTTCAAACATTGATTGCAAAGCTCGGCATCGAGATGCCACCGCCTCCGCCTCCGCCTCCGCCTCCAGAATTGTAGACGTTTTTTATTTTATAATATGTTCTAATTTTAGATACAATTTATATATTTTCTTTATTTAATAAAATTTGTGTTAATATATCTTCTTCCAAATTTTAATATATTAGTTAATCAAATTAATTATTAATTATTATTAATTAATAAATAATCATAACAATCAATTAAATAAATTTTTTTAACAAATTAATAAAATTTTTGCCGATACAGAATTGTGTCGGTAAAAGTATTTTCTAGATATTTTCACTGACACATTTTGTCGTCGAAAAATGTATTGTACACTTTTAAATTATCTTTTTAATAACTTTCACCGACGTATTAATATGTCAGTAATTGTTAATTTTTACCGACGGAGAAATGCGTCTGTGAATGTTAACTTTCACCGACGCGTATATTCGTCGGTGAAAGTTAACATTCACAGATGCGTTTTTCCGTCGGCGAAAATAATATTTTCGCCGATGCATTTACTCGTTGGTGAAAGTCAAGTAGATTTTGAATTTGAGCATATTTTCCTCGACGAAAAACTTTTGTCGATGTAAACAGTGCATTGGTAAATCTCACTAATGCATTGGCGAAGGTTACTTTTACCGACGAAATTAAATTTCCGTCGGTAAGTTACATTTAGCTACGGTCTTACACCGACTATAGTCGCCGACGAGGAATTGCGTCGGTAATTATTAAATATCTTTCCCCGACGTTTTATGTTACTTTTGCAGACGCAAAAATGCATCGGCGAAAGTCATGTTTCTTGTAGTGCTGGTTCAAGAATCTCTACATTTAAGTCCATGAAAATTGTATTTTAGCCATTGGTTTCATAAAATCTTTTCAATTAGGTCCAATTTCAAATTTTATTATTGTATTTTACTATTACTTTTATTGGTCAAAGACCAAATTACCCCTCATGATTTACGGGGTTTTACATGTATAATTAAACACTGGATTTATTACATGAAAGAGCCCCTAACTTGTTTTGCGTTGGCTGCTAAATGAAATCTCTGAAGTTTTAACGGCTACTAATTAATGTATCGGTAGCATATCTTTAGTTCATTTTTTTTCCACGATTTATACCACGTATGTCCATCCATCTAGCTATGAATTATCTTTTGACAAATATTATTCAATTAATATAGCAGTTATAAAATGTAAAAAACTAATACCTATTAAATAGTTTCACTCGTAAGTTAACGTGTAGACATCTCATTATTAAAAGGACAGAGAAAAAAACAGAAAATCTAAGCATATGATATGATCTAGGACATTGCGTATCAAGTATGGAGACCATAAATATGGTCTTTCATGGTCTATCTTAGTCATAACTCAAAAATATTCCAGTATCTCCAACAAGAACAATGCAACTATTACGAACTCTTAGTAGCTGCATCAGCCTCATAAAATTAATAAAAGAAAAGAGAAACTAAAAAGTAGAATGTATAATCAGGTCGATATAATATATCTAAGTAAAAGTCATTAAATATAATTGCCGGATCATAATCTCCATGAAATTTATAATATTGATGTATTAAAAGTGCTTATAATTTTTTATGACCTTAATTTGTCCCGATTTGGTGTTTATATATAATGGTAGCATGTGATGATAACCTTAGGATATGCAAATATTGTATAAATGTTCTCTAAATTTCTATCAAATCGTGTGTTCACACATCCAAATATTCAAATATATTCTGAGGATATGGGCAAAATTTATTAAGTATTTTCAATGAATTAATGATTATATAAGTACATATGCATATGCATTCCATAAATGTGCAATGATATGATCATAGGACGGAATGTCATTTCGGGTGTATAATGGTAGAATATACATTATTGTAACTTATATTTTACTCAGGAAGAAAAAAGCTGTATTACTATTTTATAATTAACTGGATACCTCGAATTGGTCATTTACTAAAAATAATATTATTACAATTTTGGGTAAGGCCACTTCCAGGTGTTGGTGTTTAATCAAGTCAAAGTACGTGGGGTGTGGTTATTTTGTAGTATATATTAAGGGTATTCTTGGTATGGCAATGCATGTCGTGATTCACGTTAATGCAATAAATAAATGGCTACAAAATAAATTAGCTTTTCTCTCCACTACCACTGTATGATCAAAGTCATCATCAATCGCACAAATTCATGGGAATCTGGAATATGTTATTCTAAATTGCTAACGAGAAAAAAAAGAGGGAAAAAAAAACGAAAAAGATGAATATGTATGGGACAATAAAAAGCTAGAGATGAAGGGCTGAGGATGATTTTTTTAATTATTTTTTTTTCCTTCTTTTGTCTCGTTTATGATCCAGGTTGTGTATAAATGGCCATTTTAAATTCATAACAAACAAAGTAAATGAGGTTATGAACGTGAAAGTAATAACATTCATGCATTAATATATGATATTTTTAAATTCTCTGTCGCGACATTAATCAAATCAATGATTGGATTAAAAAAGCATGTGAATTTGCAGAAGATTGAATTGTTGTAGCGATGTCTATGTTTTCCTCTTCACTTTTATCTAGGCTTGGGTTTAGAATTCCGAGGAAAAGAATTTTTTTTTTTAAATTCGGGCATGATTAGTCAATCAATTCTAATTTTCCCAGCCAAAAAAAAAAAAAATCAATTCTAATTTCAACAGAAAAGTGGTGGAATAATGGTGTCGTCTCTCCTAATTCGATTCCATGCATTCCATTCTTTTTTTTTTTTTTTACTTCTTTCTTTTTTCCTCATCTTTCTAAATGAAAATAATTGTATAGTGATCTCTTAATTAATTGTCTTTTTTTTTTATATTTCTTTTCTTCTTCAATAATTTTCTTCAGAGTGTTCGTACACACTAATTCGTAGGAACTTTTCTATAATAACATTCACTTCAAAATTTCAAACTTAGCTTGCAATTTATGTTACAAGAGAGGGGCAAAAGAACCTTATTAGTAACCAAAATTATACACGAGTGATAACTGAATTATTAATTTCCTGTAATTTTTTTTTTTTGACTTAAGGGAATGAGGACTTTGAATTCAAGATCTTCACATTATTAATGAAAAAAATTATGGTTATCATTAGGTTATATATACCAGCTATTAGAATTGTAAAATTAGTAGTGTGCCTTATTAAAGGTAAAAAATTGTATAAAAGTCATAAAAAAATATAAGCCTTATTAAATGTTAAAAATAGTATAAAAATCATAAAAAGTATGAAAACGTGACTAAATGTAACAGCCCAAGAATCCCGCTAGCAGATATTGTCCGCTTTGCCACTTGGACCAAACCGTCCTCCGCAGCTCACGGTTTTCAAAACGCGTCTGATAGGGAAAGGTATCCACACCCTTATAAAGAGTGCTTCGTTCCCCTTTCCAGCCGATGTGGGATTTCACAATCCCCCCCCTCAAGGGTTCAGCGTCCCCGCTGACCATCGACTCGGGAACCGGCTCTGATACCATCTGTAACAGCCCAAGAATCCCGCTAGCAGATATTGTCCGCTTTGCCACTTGGACCAAACCGCCCTCCGCAGCTCACGGTTTTCAAAACGCGTCTGATAGGGAAAGGTATCCACACCCTTATAAAGAGTGCTTCGTTCCCCTTTCCAGCCGATGTGGGATTTCACACTAAATATAATGAATCTCAGGACTAGAAAAATGTTCACCACCGCCCTACCACATATGCACGCCCTATATATAGGTTTGTAAATAGAGGCAATGAAATTGTGATGTTTTCATCTCTGTCAGATTTGTATGTAATTTTATCATTATATTACCTTACATTTAGAAACGGACGTACACACTTATCAGTGTGCCATGTATTAAATATATATCACAAGAAGTCGCATGCATAAATTTTGAGTATTGAAAACGGAGATAAAAAATGTACAAATTTTCTCCATAAACTGTATATTAAAGATATTAATACATGTACACCAAAGATTGCGATGATATTTTGAATTTAAATTGCTCTTCAACATAAATCGGGTAAGCCGTTAACTTGAGAGAAGAGAAAATATGAAAGAACAGGAAAAAGTAGCTAACTAGTCAAAACCGCAAGATTGATACAGTCCGTATATAGGCATATATTGCTCCAAATATAATAACAAGAAAAAACAAGCGAACTAGCTTCAAGCTGATACTTGTGTCTGTATAGTGGCTGGAGCATAAACCAGAGAAGGAGATTTTTTTTTCTTAATTTATATAAACGTTTGTGATACAGTTGGATATATATATATATATATATATTTATACGTATATATATAATGAAAGCTACCGTATTCTTGACCATTGTATAGAATCTAATCTTCATAATTAAATCAACAAAATCTTGTTTGCTTTTGTTTATAATTTTGTTGTTTTATTTTTATTTTGCGCTGTTTGATTTCCCTTATCATATTAATTGCTACTAATCATAGGTTGGCAACCCCACCTTTTGCACTTAACTTAGTCAGTGGAACATTGAAATACATTAAATATACACTAATATAGTGCGTAGCAGTTAGGACCATATAAATATGAAAAGTAATTAAAAATCGTGCTCGTGTGTAACATTTTTTCCTATTCTGTTATGTATTTTACTTGGCTGCTCATTATTTATAACCCGTCTTAGAACAATAAGGAGCTGTAGCCGCGTGTTTTAAGCGTAATTTGTATACATGTTACACGCCACCTCCTAACTATTGCTTTAAGTTATAAAAATGTGAACATTGAGAAAAGTTGATAATAGTATCGGACAGTGTGACTGTGCGTGGAACATAAATTCATGTGTTACAGTATTTAGTTAGAATTTGGGATCCAAAGTTTGGTGAATGAATTTGGAGGAAAATTCTTGATGGGAAGAAGTGACTCAAAATGTCAAGAAGGAGAGAAAGTAAACCAGTATATATATATATAATATATAGATACATAGAACTGGGCTACTTAAATTGTCTTGCTAGGAGTCTTGTACTACCGAATTGACAAAAAAGGATCGGATGTGCATTTTCACCAAAAAATACTTTATGCATAGTTGGAGCTTTGACTTGTGTTTACATTCACCTAATATTTCGAAAATAATAGACAAAAGTACACAACAAATATTGATTCCATATCTTTTTACGGGATTACGAAAACCTTATGCTCGCCAATCATATGTACGAAATAATCCTTCTATAAATTGGTTTAATTCAGGACAGATTATTAATGTAGATCTGCGACAGATCATATATTCAGTTAGTTGTTTTGCTCAAAAAAAATATTCCGTTAGTTGCTGTTGTTTACTACTGTAGACTAAATTAAACATAAATAAAAATTATTTGCTTCTTAACGTTGGCTCATAATTAATATTATCCAGCTATAGAGGACTTTTGTTTTGAAGAAAAACGAGGGATATATTATCAAGATAAGTCTCACTTAGGGATCTCCCTAGCTATTACAAAAAAGAAATTATATCCTCAATAAAATAGTTACTATTTTTTGCAAATGTATAGGCTGATTTATTCCAAAGTGAGAAACTAAACGACAAAAAATATCACTGTTGTCCCTCAAAAAAGAGTTAATGTCACAAGCAAGAATATCGTTTATAGACAATCCACCTATAGAGTCCACCGTCTTAACGGCAACTTTACAATCATTTTCAACAATAAAAATACTGGTGCATCCCAACGATTTCACAAAATAAATACCCTGCCTCAAAGCTAATACTACACTGCCGTTAAAGGATGATCATCTAGCTAGAGAACTTGTATATACGATAATTAACCGCTGAGGAAAAGTATGAAGGTCACGAGGAAAGGTATAAAGATAATCCGGGTTGAACCAACAAACGTATAAACAATAAAAAATAAACGCACAGAAATTTACAAAATAATTGTTGCTGTTTAATTATTGCTAAATACTGAAACCGTTTATTGTCAAGAGAGTTGTTGGGAAGAGACTCAAATAGTGGATTTTGAAAAATCACTATGATAGGTAATGCAAAGTAGGGTGTATTTTTTTTTTTACCCATCAAAGTAAGGTGTATTTTGTAATGTAATTAATGATGGTGATTTGTTTGGCCAATTACCCATTAAATTAAAAGATATCTATTAGACCAAAATTGAATGGTAGAAAAAATTATACCTATCAATGGAATTAAAAAAATCCTATATATTAATAGTAAAAGAAATATGATATACTAATATTGAAGAAGCTTTATATTCTAACTTTTTTTTTGTAAAGTTAATGTTTCCTTTTTTTTTTTTTTTTTCTTTTCTTCTCTTATTTTAGCAGTAAGTTGGTCATTAATTGAGGATGAGGTAGTACATATAAAAGGTGTGCATAGGAAAAAAGCTGTCCAATCAGGCTCTTTCAGTTGCTATATATATATATACATATATATATTCATATCTAATGCAGATCTATTTTTCTAAAATTACAAGTTTTAATTTAAGTACCAATAAAAATAAACAACTTGGTAACATTATTTTTAGTTCAATTATATAAATAATCTCTGAAATATTTCTTTCTAATTTTGAATGAAATGATGCAAGTGGATAAATATTAGAATTTTTATATAACAGTCTAACCTTTTGAAATACTATTCTGTTTTATATCTTTTGAATTTGAACAAAACATTTTCTACATTATTAAACTTAAAAAAATTAAAAAGGAAAGAAAAAAGAGAAGAAAACAGGAAAAGCAAAGTCCAACATCAGATATCAATCTCCAAGGAGGTTGCTTGGAAGTAGAGAACAGTCCACTACTCACTGGGAGTATTTGGGGCGTGGAGCCCACTTAAACAACTGTTCATATATCGGCTTGCCTATAAAACGCTTGCATTTGCATTCTTCACTCCACAAAACATATCCTTCGTGACCAACCTTTCTCTCTCTTTCTCTCTCTCAATATTTCTATATATATATATATATATATATCATCTTTTCGTTATCCTATACTGAAACAATGCCGGCCCAAGTTATGCCTGAGAAAGCCCTTCATGGGATTCATGTCTTGGGAAGGGAAAACAATCCTCCTTCTACCAGAAGGTAATATATAATTTCTTCTTAATTCAGTGTCCAATATATATATATATAAACACATACATACATATATGTCGTTTTATTTTATGTATCTTGAGCGAAGAGCTCATAAAATCACATATTTTGAAGAATCAATCTCACATTGTTTCCAGCTAAAGCTTCATCCATCTAATATACATATGAAACATTTATATCCAATGAGATTTGAGAGACAGCCAGCCTCCTGCAGTACAGATTTATATATACATATATTCATATGTTATAAGACAAGTAATTTTCATCTTGGAAGCATAAAAGTACTCAAGAGCTAGCCCCTGTCGTTTTACATGCAAGTTATTTTAGTTCTTTGCCAGTACTATATATAGTTCTTAATTTGTCGTTTTTACATATATATATATATATATATATATTTATATATATATATAGGTTGGAGGGCAAAGTGGCAATCATCACGGGAGGAGCAAGAGGTATTGGAGAAGCCACGGTGAGGCTTTTCGCCAAACATGGCGCCAAGGTCGTTATCGCCGACGTGGAAGACACAATCGGAGAAGTCCTCGCCGGAACATTAGGGGCCTCCGTGTCATTTGTCCACTGCGATGTCAGCTCCGAAGAAGACATCGAAAACCTAATCGAATCGACCGTTTCGCGGTATGGACAGCTCGATATTCTCTTCAACAACGCCGGAATTCTCGGAAACCAATCGAAAAGGAAGAGCATAGTCGAGTTCGACGCCGACGAGTTCGATTGCGTCATGAGAGTCAATGTGAGGGGCGTAGCCCTCGGCATGAAGCACGCGGCCAGAGCCATGATAAGGCGAGGCGGCGGCGGGTGCATAATTTCGACGGCCAGTGTCGCCGGCGTCATGGGAGGGCTCGGGCCGCACGCCTACACTGCGTCGAAGCACGCCATCGTAGGGTTGACCAAGAACGCGGCTTGCGAGCTGGGACGGCACGGAATTAGGGTTAATTGCATTTCGCCATTCGGAGTCGCCACGTCAATGCTCATTAATGCGTGGAGATCAAGTGATGATGAAGATGAAGATGAGTGTTTGAATTTTGGGATGCCTTGTGTGCAAGAAGTAGAGAAAATGGAGGAGTTTGTTAGAGGACTTGCCAACTTGAAAGGACCAACACTAAGGGCTAAGGATATAGCTGAGGCCGCTCTATATCTTGCTAGTGATGAATCTAAGTATGTTAGTGGTCATAATCTAGTTGTGGATGGTGGAGTAACATCCTCAAGAAATTGTGTTGGCTTGTAGTTTTTGCATTTTTCGTTTTTTTTTTTTTTTTGGTTTTTGTTTTTTGGGTTTATATGAAAAGATAGAAAATTAGAAATTAATTGCAAAATTAGAAATTAATTGCATTTATATATATATATATATATCTTTTGGTACCTCCAATGTTTGTGTAAGTTTCCAACAAAATGGGTATTCTTGTGTATTCTAATTTGGCTTGTAATCTATGTAGCTTTTCCGGGTCATTCGTTAGAATATTCTTGGTGTAAAGATATTCACTCTATATGCTATAATTAAGTTGCTTACGAGTTTGAAGTAAAGTTTTATACGAGTCGTACCAATATTTATTTTCACTAGATTCGGAGAACTTATTATAGATTGAGCATGGTAATCTGACTTTCACATATTCAAATGAAGGACAACTAGTTGTCAAAATTCTGTAAACCTTTTTAAAAATTTTACTTTTTTATTCCAAATTGTTGCAAAAAAAGTTTTGAGTTTTCACTTCATGATATATATTGGAAAATGTCTCGGTGCACGACCATGACATATATAGTATATACATGGGGGAGTTGATGCCAAATAGTCAATTTTCATTTTCAAATAAGTTCCTCCTTTCAAAAAGAGCCATAGTTTTACAAGCAACTCTCTCTATCATTGGCTACAAAATATACAGTAATTTAATTAGTGTATCGATTTGTGCATCACCAAACTTTTCAACTCAAAAATTTAATGCAAGTCAATAATAGTTAGACTTAATTAATATCATGCAGTGTCTGCTAATGGAGTACCTTTTATATATGTGGGCAAGGTTTTGCTTGAATAGTAAGCATTCGCTAGCCACCCACTAAAACCACTTTTTAAATTTTTCTTGAATTAAATATGAAAATATTCCAAAGAGAGAGGAGTATGGTACTGACAAAGCTGTCATTGTCAATATTGCCTTTGGAGCTCTTAACAAGAGCTGTTTGGTTTTGACCCCATGAATATTCCACGAAAATCAAAGCCAAGGAAAAGAAACTCCTGAAAAGAAAGTCCAAGGGAAAAGTCGATTAATGCAGCCAAGAAATAAAAGTGTGGACAACGACCTAGTATGAGGAAAGTATGTAGGGTTAATTTGTAACCTTTGTATAGGCTTTGAAAAAAAAATATTGAATGCAGGCTATATAACCTTTGTTATATACTCAACGCGAGAGGAATGCTAAATATATTACTTTGTTTTGAACTCTTTCCGCTCTCCTTATCTACCTATTACGTGTAGATTCAACTATTTTATTTTATATTTTAATAATAAAATAAATAAAAATTCACATTTTAAATAGTGAAATTGGAAAATGTAAAAAAAAATGCATTTAGTATACCCACTCAATCAATTTCTCATTTTAACGTCTTAAAAAAAAATACTGTCCCGAAAGGGTAATTTTGTTTTTATTTAATTACATGCACCTGCCGACAGGTTAACTATATTGAAGAAATTGATTGTTTATTATTATTATTATAAACATGGAAGGAGAAAAGATTAATTACCGATTAGAATTCAGTCCACGAGAACGAAAAGTCTCCATCAGCTGGAAAACGAGGATATAGTTCTCTATTGTTTTACATGGACCAATTAAAAAATTACCCCTTTCCGTAATTGCTTTAATCTCTCTCTCTCTCTCTCAATCAATCTGCTTTTTTTTTTTTGAAAAAAAAGAGAAAGAAATAAAGAAAGAAGGAAGGGAAATTTTATTCTCCATGCATGTAAAAGAAAGAAACAAAGAAAGGACAATTTTATTATTTTCGATCCATGCATGTAAAAAACAGTTTGATTTGTATTCTATGGGAAGTACGATTTAGTAGTCTCATTTCCGCATGAAATAGCAATTTTCAACACTAAGACTAGGCTCAATTTTGTGTAGTAGAAGCGTAATGTAAATGCCAATACTAATCATTTTAGAACAACTACTCTAATATGCATGGCCTCTTGAAATCCTAACAAGCGAAGATATATATTTTTTTATAAAAAACAAAAAAAAATTCTATTAATAAATTTGGCAAGAGTAATCTTTTCAATTCTAAAAGAAAAAGGTCATAAAATACAAATATTGCAATCCAACTAACACAAAAGGAGTACATATACTCTACAGCAGAATTCACGTGGGAAGTATAAAATTTAACATTATGTCCGTTTTTGTACATTATTGTAAAAAAGCTAAAGATCTCTCTTTTTCTCTCACTCCTATAAAGTGCATTAATTAATTTAAGGGACTTAATATATTCCCAAGAGGTCAATGGACAGCTCAATCGAACTTGGGAATTCGAACACTGATAAGAGAGAGTCCCCTCTTTCGTAGCTTTATACTTGGAAGCTGTCAATGTTCAAACATTACCGCAGCATGAGTTGTAAATCTCTGTCCTCTTTCTATTCTTCAACTAGGACTAAACTAAACACCTTATATAGTTGGCTTCCAACCTTTGAATTTATGCTTTGGAGTTCCAATCCAATGTGAGAAAGCCTACCACAGTTTCCAACCAAGAGGACCAACATAGTACATTGATATCTCTCAATATATATATATATATGGTTGAAATCCAATAGATATTTTTTTTCTTTTTTTTTTAGTCATTGTATCACTATTTAATGGTGATCTAATGACTATAATGAAGTATATAAAAAGACGTGTATTATTAATGTTCTTTCTCTCTATTATATTTTATAATAAAAAAATATACATACTAAATTTTTATTGGCCAAATTGATACCTATACATAGGTTAAAAAAAAAAATACATACTCGATTGGTGCCTATATATATATATATATTAAGATACTAATTGTACTTTTATATCGATTTATGTCAAAAGTACTGTAATAAAATAATTTTAGATTCATCCATCATTATACTGAATTAATTTAACGTCTTATCTATAATATTATATTAGTAACGCAAATAATCGCAACTCAATCAATTTCTATCCAAAAAATTGTTAATTAAAGTTACAATGTTGCATAAGTTATTTCAGAGTTTCTAAATGAGTCTACACTAAATTATTAAGTACTCAATTAGACACTTAATAATTGAACTCGTCGTATAATGATACATGGATTAATGCATAATACACAAACTTCAACATGTTCTACTGGAGATAATGAGGAGATAGTCCATTTAAATTCGTGCTTACAATAGTTGTGACACTCGTGCTGTTATAACCATGGCGATTATTGTCTATGATTGTTGGTCTCATTTTCCCAACATTTTTAACTATGGTGATGTGGAATATGTGTACTTTCTTGCAGATACCAAATCTTGACCAGCTACACATATATTATTCTCTCGTGGAAAATTTTAACCACAAAATTAGATGCGTATGTGTTGGGACTTTGGGAGTGACAGAGAGGCATATTGGTCGAGAGACATATTTTGAATGGTTCTGACAAAGCAGCTGAGTCATGTAACTATTGGATCATGATCAGGAACTTATATGATCTCCTGAGAAGAATATGCTTTATGAGTGTAACTAGTTATTAATTTGAAAAGACCACCGCCAGATTTTGCTCTCATACTTAATACCCAAAAGTCTCTGCTACAATATCCAGCAAAGATATGTTAGTTGTAACACTATTCTTTGGTACAACTTAATATGAGATACGTGTTAGATTGATCAGATCCAAATTATGTGTTGAGATCTATCCAATTATAGCTCTGAGATTTTTCAGATTTGTTTATTGTAATTTTTCTTTCTCATTTTGGAAACAGATCAGGACATCGGACAGATAGGATGAAACATAAAAATTTCAGGAATGAGATAATGGGCCAAGAGTTGAGATCCTCTACGGCCCAACCAATCACTTCCCAATAAGGGATTCCGTTAAGAGTATTTATATGAATGAAATGGCAGTTTTTTCTACCTCATTCTAAGAAATTACCATTTTTCTTACTTATGTAATTTTTCTTTTCCCGCTAAATGGACTTTTTTTTAGTAGATCAATTTTATGTTATGGTATATTTTTTATATTGTGGCATATTAATTTTGTGTATATATCACTTTTATGTATAGTATGTCTATATCTATTTTATATTACCTATATCAACATAGAAGTGATCTTAATGGTGATTTATACAAATATTGTATTTATCCTTATATATAAACTGCTACATTCGGCATTTTTTGATAAACTCAGCCATTTTGTAATAGTGTTATAAGAAATGGACATTTATTAAGTAAGGACCAAATATTTGGTTATTTAGCTAAGAAGTCCTTCAGGTAATTAGGCTGAGTAGCAGTTTCCGAGGATAGTATTAGATTTATAGAATCATGCTATTAAGCTATTCCTTTAAATAAAAGAAATTAAAAAAAAAGGGCTTTCCGTGAAAGAAGCTTCAATTCTATAGGATTAAATGGGCTACTGCTGACACAAGGGCCCAATTTGTATACCTGAGGGGCCTTAAATAATGAGAAGCCCACTGAACATTACTAGTCCAGTTGTCCAAGAAGACTAACCATAAATATGGGAGTGATTGAAGGGATAACTCCAAAAAAAAAAACTCTCAAGTATTACATTTTCACAATTTAAACCTTGATTTGTCTCGTTCAAAATTATACTTGTACATTTTAAAATTCTATAAATTTTTACCTTTATGTGTACAAATTGAGTGATTTGTGCTAACTGTTTTAAGTTATTTTTCAATAATTTTTTTTAGTTAGTAGAATAAGATATCCTTAATTCAGATTTAATTTTTGATGAAATATTAGTTTGTTACTTTAAATATAAAAGACACAAATTTGTAGAGATTTGAAATGTGAAGGTATAATTTCGTATAAACCAGTCGGAGTTAAAAATTGCGAAAAGTTCATACTTTAAGGTATTGTTTTTCCAAATAACCCTCATTGAACTTGAAAACATTAGATTGAGAAATGAAAATGGATACCTAAAAAAAAAAGACCTAAATAGTGTTCGAAATTGAAAACATTATAAAGTAAGTGACATGTTTGTAACCATGAATTTATGATTTTTTTTTTAGACCAACAACTAGTATTTAATATTATCACACTCTAGAAAAGTAATTTTACAAAAAATATAACCGCAAAAAAAAAAAAAAAAAACGATTGAAGTTCAGCCTTAAAACAATTTAAACCTTATGTTTTGCCTTCTACAATATATATACATTTATATTTTGAAATTTAAAAAATTTGTACATTCTGTCAATATCTTGACAAATTTATTTCCCAAACATTATAAATCCAAACTCAGATTATGTTATTCTTATTTCTAAATATTTAAAATATTTATAAAAAAAATATCGTTTGGACTATATTAATTGGGCAAAAAATTTAAAGAAAGCATAAATTTTTTAATTTTCTAAATTTAAATGTATTTCTTTGTACAGAAACCAAAATATAAAGTTTATTACAAAATGACCAAACTTCATGGATTTTTCTCTTTTGCAGTTAAAATTCTCCTAAAAAGTCAACTGACCTCAAAACACTACTATTTACTAGTTAGGTGGTTGCGTAAGCGTAACCGTAACCAGTTAGACCACAGCAGGTAGCTGATAGTAAGTAAGAAGAGTTTCGCAGGGTGGCCATTTTGGACCAGATATTAAGTTTCATTTATTTGAAAAAATCAATGGTTTTAAATTAAAAAAAAAATCATTATTAATCATCGTCCAATTTCATCAGTATATAGTCAAACTCTGTTTTCTTTGAGTCCACGTTTAAGAAAACTCCTTGAAGTTTAAAGTTCCTTGTTTATGCATTTTTGTTACTTTTTAATAAATCTCCATTGCTTGTTTTTCGGGGGGTTTAAAAGGAGAAAGAAAATGGAATAATGATAATTTTATCCCCTGCTTTGACCACGCATTTTCCAAAATGACAAATTTATATCATTACATTTGTAAGTTGTTAATTGTTACTATTACTTATAATATTATAATGTAATTAATTCGTCATTCCAAAAATATAGGGTCAATCCAAGAATAAAAACATATAATAAAGGGGAGAAAAATATATCTATCCCCCCCCCCCCCAAAAAAAAAAAAAAACAAAAAACATTCTCTTTAGCGTGAAGAATAAAACTACAAAAAAGCACACACCAAAACTGTAATAGGAAATATCTAATATTGATTTATATCAACGTGTTAATTTTGATTGTAATGTTATGTATCTTATAATATTGGAAAGTTCTGAATAATTAACTGAAAACAAAAAACAAAAATAAAAACAAATTGCACCATAGGATGTGAGAAATGCATGGCTGAGAGTAGGACTTAACAAACGTTCGTATATATTCGTCTTTTGCAAAAGCTAAATTTTAAGCTGTCACGATCGAGTACTAAATCTCTTGTCGTCAAAAATCTTTTTTTCTTTAGTAGCTTCTTCCTCGTTAAAGTCTTTTTGGTACGTATAGTAGCGTTTTTGAACTTCAGACAAAATCAAAACTTAAAATTTCCATATCAATTTGGGAGAATTCTCATCCCAGCCCGTTATTTGTTACCAATATGAGTCACGAGGATTTCAGATGTACATACATACATACATAGTAGACTAGTCGTTAACCCCGCGTATTATATATGCGTACGGCATTACTTGACTAGTTGACTTCCGGATCAATTAATTAGTAGGATTTACGTAAAATTATAGCATTTTTGTGTCACAATTTTTAAGTTATTGGGATAATATTATTTTTATATCTTGTATTTTGAATAATATTAATTTTATATCTTGTATTTTGACTATTTATTCGATTTATATTTTATGTTTTGGTTATTATTAATATCGTTGTTTAGATTTAAAATATATTATAAATTTATACCATGATATTAATTTAGAACAGTTAATTTATTAAGATGTCATTTTAAAATTTATATATAAAATATATCAAAAACTAGCCTGAAAATAAATTTGTTAAATCATTTTGATAAATTAACTACTCTAAATTTGTATCATATATAAATCTAAAATGCAAAATATAAATTTTAAATCTAAAAATTAATATTGATAATAACTAAAATAAAGTATAAATTAAATAAAATATAAAAATTCAAATATAAAAGTGATATTAAGATTTAGAATCTTAGACATTGTTATGTCATTAACTTGTGTTTAAGTTTTAACCATAGTTTTAGTTTTAGCAACTCTGCTCAGGAAACTGGAAAAGTAGCAGCTGCACAGACAGCTATCGCCTCTCCCAAGTTATTAAAACTGATCTAACGTAACGTGTCCCATTTGATCCACCACGTGTCACCTCACACGTTATACTCTTTCTGACCCATCTTTTGATCCCTACCGTCAACTTATAGCTTTGCGACTTAATATTTTAAAAAAAATTTAAAAACTATCGGAACATATTCAGGCTACACTTTGCCACTCCACTTTATATATTTATTTTTTCATGTATTTATTTTTAACATGTCAGGTCTTTTCCATTTATTCATTCTCAGATCTTTTCCCATTATTCATTCATTGATAACTCATTGTCAGCCTCCAAAGCCAAAGCTTCTCACCCCAATTTTTCTTTTCATGAGTCAAAATAAACCACTAACTAAGAATTTACTATACCGGGGAAAAAAAAGCTATGGAAAACAATAAAAATATTTCTTCAGAAAAATTACCAGTGCTACTGAAAAAGAGGTCTCGACCAAGAAGAGCTACAACCCAAGACTGCATCATCAACGTGGCCGAAGCTACAAAAGAGATCGCTCTTGCTTTGCACCTCCATAGATCATCATCTTCATGTGCTGACGTGGCAGAGAATAAAACCCCTAGTAGTCTTAGTATTACTACTTCTGTATTAGGTAACAATATTCTTAATTCCTATAATAACTTGTATGATTTTGATGATCACAAGCCTAAAATTCCAAATAATATCTACTCATGTTGTTCATTGATGGAGTCAATGCCTCTTCCTGAACCCACATGGTCAACGACTGCGCCTTCGGTTTTGGCTTCCACTTCTTTACAATCTAATAGTAGGGACTTAGAAGTAGTACTTGATGAGTACTACTACTTTGGGGATCAAAACGAAGCCTCGTCTTATAGTTGGTGGATAGGGTTTTTGAAGAGCTTAGATGGGAATAATGTTAATATTAATATCAGTGATAATATTTCTGAGGAATATTATTGGAAATACTCTATAGGGAATTCTAGGGTTGTCGATGAAGTACTAGGTCATGATAAGAGCCGTTGTTGTACTCCCGACGAGTGGTTGTCGTTTTCGACGGCTGAAGATGATTATGACTCATGAGTCAGACAAAATGACATTAACAACCCCAATTTCTAATGTCCTATAGGCTACATTTTGTTGTAGGTTTTTTCTTTCTTTTTATTTTTTCGCTTGAAATATATTTTAGTGTAGGTTTACTAATTAATTATTTAGATTCTGTAATATTGGTGATATATGCACTTTTTTTCAGTACGACATTTTCCTAATTCTTGTTATCCTTTATTTTCGCTAATGGTATTATGACTAATACTGAATATCGGTATACATATGTATGAGGTTTTATTTATTTATTTTTAATAACAGTGCTGCTACTTATTTACCAACGTATTGCAAGCAGCTTATACTTCCAATATGGATCAAGGACTTTTCTTATTATTACAATAAATTTGTATAATTGAAAATCTTTACTAGCTAGAGACATGTAGATTACATAAAAGCTCGATATTTAGAAAAGAAAGTCGAGTTGTGAACTACAAGTCTACAACCCTTAAAAAAAAAAAAGATAAACTAAAAAGGGAAGCGGTAAAACAGCTCATCGAGCACAATACACACAGAAACTTAATGGGGCTAAGCATTTATTACTGTAATCTGGAAGCCCAAACAAATTCAATGGGCTAATTGCAAAGAGGAAATTAAACACGTTTTAGATAACATAGTTGAATACGTACCTTTTTTTTTAATCATATTTTTACCCATTTTTAGGTATACATTTTCTACCTATTTTTAGTTATAATTTACACATAAAATGTATCTATACCTATTTCTCCTTAAGAAAAATGCATACCTATTTCTACATGTCGTATATACATTTCTTCCAAAAAAGATATAAATCTGAAAAATAAAAAATTGGGTATCTAACTAAACAATGAAGCCCATCTTATCAAGTGAAATCCTATTTGCTTGATTAAACTCTTAAAAGTCAAGTGAAGCTCATTAGCTTTTCCTTTTCTAATAAATGGTGCAGCCCAAAAAAGATTTAATAGGATATTATGACATTAGTACTAATACAAAGCCAAAATTAAATTAAAAATCTCCTTTGTTGGTGTTTTCTACAATTTTTGACCATCTGATCTGGTATTTTCTGAAAAAAAAAAAACTCCTAAAAATACTTTTTTTATTGTATTACGTCAGCATTTTTTTTGGATAATTTCTTTTTTCTTTATGGTATTATATTGCTTGAAATTGAATCCAGCATGCAACTCATGCATCAAAAAATAAAAAAAATCCAGCAAGCAATTAGTAAAGTTTCCAGAACCAGCAATTATAGCCTTCTTGAACTTCTTTTGGGCCCTCCTCTCCTGCCATGCTCCTCACATCAGGCCTACGACTGGGCCTTACCCTTTTGGTCGTGTACAAATAGGGGAATTTGACATGGATAAAATAGTAAGTTGGACTAAATTGACTTTACAGGATTGTTTCGAAAAATGATTTTAATAGGGGTCACAAAATTTGTGATCATTGATTAATTATAAAAAATTCATAAATTTATGGTCATAAATTGTGTGAACCCGTTACACAACTTCAAAGCACTCCTCAAACAGTCATTTTGGTCCACATTATTACTACTCAGGTCCATTTTCCTAAAAAAAAAACAATGAAGGAAATGGATTGAAGTTGTGACTTTTTTAAATGACTTCTTTATGTCTGTTTTTCAGAATAATTTGTTGACTTAATTAGTCATAAAATTGATCAGTTTTTTTCAACTGAATTTTTGAGTTCTAAAACTATAGGTAAAAATTTTCTAAAAACTGTAATAGTTCAAAACCTATTTAGTTTGCTTCTATATTGTAAAATTTAGATTTTTGTTTTATAAAACTAAAATATACAATTTAAAACGGCTATTTATACAAGTTTTTTGCCAGGGCTAGCCCAGGCCCGTAAATAGCTTGGCTCAGCCTTGTATCATTCAAGATGGACGCCTGGTCCAATCGACAACTCTAAGTCATCAATACATCTCCGCAAGAAGCATGTGCATGTGTGTGACAAGCAAGACAACCCATTTGACCGGTCTCCAAATAAAAGCTGCAAATTGGTTCGATAGATTGCAACTCATTACCTAACATAACAAAAATTGATCATACCCAACCATGGCCTATCAATCTCATGACCTTTGCTTTAAATTTGATAGGTCATATATGGGAAAACCAATCATTGAACTAGTTAGCATCGAATGCTCTCCCCTAATTTCCTATTATTTTCAAAGACCTTGCTCCATTTTGGGGGATATACGTATATTTATGTATTATGTGAGTATAATATTATAACTCCTGATAGCTCCAAGGACCAAAGCCTAACAAAATCCCTAACCATACTAGGCAGTTGTTCATTGAGGTCCCACAATGAGATCTATGTGGGTTTCACAAAATTATGTAGATCGATCAAAGGTTGGGCTTGACTGTCAGGATTTTTTGTTAGCTAAATTTACCTAAAAATTAAATCTTTGTGTAATTGGCAGCTTTAATTCTATTCATATGATCCACAGAATATTATTGTAGTCACAGCACAAATGATTAAATGCCTTAATGAGGGTAAATGTATAATATTATAATACCATGGAGATGTAGGTTTAACGTTTGAAATTCATGGAAAACCATTTGTTTTGAACCATTCAACCAAAGCCACCCGTAAATCCACTAACTCCAAAAGCTCGTTATTTACATGTGAGAGTTGTGAATTTCTTCCTAATTAGTCAAAAAGAAAGTTGTCCCTGCAGATTATGACAAGGTTGTTCACTCCTGGTGTTTAAAGTAAAAATTATAGCTACCCGTTCAAATTCAGTATTGGATTTCTTTTGAAGAGCAAAAATAGAAAAATTAAAAATAAAACGATCAAAACAACCAAAAAAAAATAATAATAATTAAGGAAAGAAAAATAATATCTTACTTCTTTTTCTTTTTCTTTTTTTTTTTAAAAAAAAATCTAAATAGTACCAACTTTTTAAAAAATAAAATAAAATTAAAGCACGATAGACTGACTAATCGAATGCCAACTAGATTGACACATCAAAGTTATCCCTCACGGACGTATATATGCTTAACAACTCTAATTAGAAAAAAATATCATAATATGATTAAAGTATATTATTACCTTGAAAATTTGTTAAAATTAAGAAGTTATATTAGGTGTACACTCTATAAATTGTATCATGTATACCAAATTTACGCTTATTTTTAAAAATAAATGCGCTTTTTCTACTGATCAATTAATGTACCTAGTTACGAGATATAACTATAATTCAATATGAGCGATCTAGTAATTACACCTTTATATATCACTGTTAAAAATTATTGGCAGAAGTACGACAATCAAATACCTGTCGTCCATACGTGGACTTATTTTATTACACACATATTGGTGTAGCTAACAAAAACAATGTTTCTGGTCGACACGTACAAAAATTTGATTGCGAGATGAATTTGGACCCTTGTAGCCATGAATGAATAAGTCATCGAAGGTCCCATAAAGCTTCAACGGTCGAATTATTTAAGCTTGACAATGATTCATCTCCTACTGAAAGATGCCTCTTGGTGGGGATAAAATAGGGTGATCTAGTGGAGGTGAAGCTGGGAGAAGCAATAATAAGGATAAGCTCCATTAATGCAAATGTTTCAGATTTAAAAGGACTTTCATCTTTTCCACACATTCCATATCAAACAGCAATATTCCAGAATCTAGTTGCAGTGATGGGTATAGTCTAATAGTCTATAGAACTAGATATATCTTTGGAAATTAAGTGGTCCAAAAAATGAGCATTCAGTTTATTGTACTAGCCAATAATTTAGCTTCTGTCGGCCCCTTAGCTTAGGTTAGGAGAATGTCCAAACCCCATGCACACGAGGGGCTCCTGGTTGGATCCAACTGGCCTTATTTAATGCACTCCTATATATATTACTTAGATATGCAAAGAAAATAAATAAATTATTTATACACGCGTGCATGGGTTTGGTTTGAACAAACTAGGATGATTTGGCAAATTTTCATCCAAAAAATTTGGTTTATATATTCTAATGAATTATAATATCATGCTGCATGCATGAATGGGCTATGCAATTTTTTTCAGTCTAATTCGAGACAAGAGAGAGTAATTAATTAACCCGGTCCCTCTAATTATGAATGGATTGCAGGTCCAATTGGATTGATATTTTTTTAAGCAAACACCTCAAGAGGAGGTTAAATTATTCAACCAAAAAAGAAAAAGAAGAAAGAAGTTTCGAAAAAAAAAAGAACAAAATTTTAAGTCAAGCTACCTGATCGAAAGCCTGTTCTTCTATACTCACTCCTAGTTCAAGATACTAGGGTATGTGTATCCTATTAAGGAGGATTCTGAGTTGTTTAAACGGAGAAATAATACACGTTTTATGAGTACGTCTTGAGTACTCCCTGCTCGACCTTAATTAGGATATAATTTGGGGAGGGGATGGGGGGGAACTAACTACTAAACGTTAGCACTGTTATGTTGCCAATTATTCATAGCAAAATCTTATAATAACAATGCCTAAATCATTATATGATCCAGTGAGATAAAAACACTATTATAGTATTCAAACAAACACCACAAGATTCTAATTTAATTTTTCATAATGTGAGTACAGTATTCTACAGATCCCACACGAATTCAATTATTTGTTGAGCAGTATATTATCTTTGTAAAAGAAAAAGTCACCACATTGATCTTAACATGGTTTCTCTCAATTGAGGTATCGATCGGTCATATGGAGTTGAATTATACCGAGTAGAAAAAGATCACATTGAGAGTGAATCACTGTAACATTCATGTGTAGGGGTTATAAACTTATAATAATACTGCTCTTATCAGTACATAAAAGATGAGTGTATGTACGTTTAATCCAGGAGAAAATGATCAGTACTATGAATTGAAATAACAACATGATCTTTGTGGATAAACCTTTTCTTTTCTTTTCTTTTTTTTCTTCATTTTCCTTCTATAACTTATTGATACCGTAATTCTGAAAAAAAAAAAAATCATATTCAAATAAATTCGATGGTTTAAAATTTTATTCTTTACTCTTTTTCTAAATTTTCATGATTGAAGAGAACATTAATATGCCGACGATTATATTAATTGCGCACACGGACGGCGCATGACATTGGCTAGATACAAAAAAGGACGAGACAATGGAGTCAAACAGTCAAGGTTGCTGCCAGTCTGGCCAGTATTTCCAGGACTAGGACCTGCCCTCGTATTATGTATTTTTCTTAAAATGACAAAGCTCCCCTCTCACTATTTTCTTTTCTTTTCTTTTCTTTTTTTTTTTTTTTTTCTTGAGCGGTGAAATGAGAAAAGTTCGATAAAATTAAGACAAATTACTATAGAGGTTGTCTGGATTCCCCATATTAATATTATTGTGCACTCCATCGATCACTTGAGGAATATTGGAATTTGTCTGTGTTAAAGAACAGAGCGGTAGCGGTTTTGGCTACTTTTTCATTGTCTCTTGTTGTTAGTAAGGCGCTAATTTGTGTGTATATACATATATTATTGCTACAAATGCTCATATATTGTACAGACAAATTAAACAGAAGTACTTCACTGTAGGGCTCCAAAACAAAAATTATCTATCAATTTGTATGTATAGTATCATTTAACCGTCAAATTTTATATCATCGTATATTCGTATATTTTGTAATTAGTGATGTGTCGGGAATTCATTTTAGGGAGCACTAATTCTTTTAGCTAATTTTAAAGTACATTAGTCAATATAGACCTGTATAAAATTAAAATGAGTACTTAAACTAAGTCTGTCACGACTCAAACTCTAAGACAGTAGCAGATAGAGAATTTCGCTCAAATTAGAAATCCCTTAATTTATAGAGAAAATGTTTAAATCAACACTTTAAATAAAATTTTTGGAATTCCAACCACTAAGCATATCCCACAGTTCATAATCACCAATAAATATATATTGAATAATTATTAAAAAAATCAAATTCAAATAGTTAATCGAGTATCACCATTCACACCTCTACATCAAATTAGTATGACATATATAGTTTACAGACATATTCAAAGTAATATATTCCATATATTTAACAAGGCTTAAATCTACACTCCTATCATTATCAAGTCACGAACTATAAGTAAAAGATAGCTTCTTAATCTGCTTGTTGGTCGTCAATGTCACATTGGACACCATCTGTGAAAAATGTAGGGGGGTGAACATAAAATGCCTAGTAAGTTACCCAATTACCCTTTTTGGAAAAGTCTTTTATAATTCTCAAAACATCTCTATGGCTAGTAGTACTGGAAGTATTTTATAAATATTAAGTATTCAAAATATAAGTAGAAAACCATTATAAAAAGACATGCTAAGACCAACTAGGTATCAAGATCAAACATATTGAAAATCATAATAAAATAATCATAATACACATCACATAATCAACACCTCACATGAGCTCTCACCATTTCATCACGACTAAAGCAACTTATACTACATATATTGAGTGCTCCCTACCTGACATCTATCTCTAGAAACTGAGGGAACACCTGTGTGTCTAATTCTACCGAGTCAGAAGAGCACCGAACGCCTACACCTACTGAGTTAAGATAGTCAAAAAATAAACTCCGTGCGGGGTTTACAGATTTTCACAGAAGATGATTGTACTAGTCCGCCTACTACAACATCATGATACCTAAGATGACTCACATGCATGATCATATGAAATGTGTAATATGTGAAGTCTCAAACAACTATGTAGTGGTTTAATATTCTAGACGTGCTTTGATTTTTAAATAAAAATCTATTTTGTACTTAAAAATCTAAAAGTACAATTCCTGTGGTTTAACCAAATCCCAAGTTTAAAACTTGTACAAAATTATACGTAAAATATCCAGCGTAGTCCACAATGTTTCACAAGTTTACAGTTCATTAAAATAATTATTCAAATAATTTAATTTAATAAAATCACAAAATTTCACTTTTCAAAATAAATTCTAATTTTAATGAAAAATAATAGAAAACAAGGAAATTGAATCCCTAACCTCAAAATAGTAATTATGCTGAGCTAACGACGCTAGAAAAATCCTCTGTTGATCAGCTGGTTGTTCAAACGGGGAGCCTCAGATTGAGAAATAGAGGCAACCATTGAATTCAGAACACCCAAAAATATTGGGTTAGATATAAAAGTTTGTCGAAAATAGGTTCCGGTGCGGAACTGGCCCATAGCATACAAAACGGTGCAATTCACGAACTATTTTCTCGATTTTCGTGTCACTTCGGAAAGTAGTGATATTTTATATCAAATTCATGTCTTGATCTCACTGTGCCCAAATTCGAAATCAGAACTCAGTTTTGAGATCCCGAGCATTAAATGTGCTCAAAAATCCAAAATTTATAAAATACCACATTTTGAAAATAATGAGAAAAATACCATTTTTTTCGAATCGATAATTAATGATCTTCGGGTTACATTTCAATACTTCAAAATCATGAGATTTCATATTTCAGTCTCCTCTTTCAAAATAATTAGAAAAATACTACAAATTTAATATTATTAAATTACCACAGTAGAAATTTCTCACTAGAGCCGAGTTAGAAGTTGTGGGTAGTCAGAAATGAAAACTAGCGTCGATTCGAGTTCAACAGCAGCGACGGTGAGCTGATCAGACGTCGGAGGAAGAATGGCAAGCAATTTTCCAACGTAGTGGCAGAAACTTCCAAAGCTCCCAGCTCTGGCGAGACGCGGCGGTTCACTGCAGGGTTGGCTGAAGCTTGATCGTCGAAGTCTCCTGATCATAGCAAGCTAGCGTATCAGGCTATTGGATTGGCAATGAGCTCTCAGGTAAACAATAACTGAAAGTGGTATTTAGAGAGCCTCCGCAGAAAAGAAGAAGAAAAATGAGGATTTATATACAATTTTTGGAAACTGTTGTAGTAAGACACATGTCACTATCTGACTCGACTGAAAAAACGTTTTTGAAATTCTATTTTGGCCACAATTTCTAAAAAGATTTTTTCACTTTAGTCCCTCCTTATTTATTTTAAGTCTTTGAATTTTTATTTTCACTTTTGGCCCAAATGTACCTAGACTTTATTTTGTCTAGGTTCAATACTAATAATTTAATTTAAAATATTTTCAAATTTCTATTTAATTAAATCTGAAAATAAAAATTACCAAAATACCTATGAACCAAAATTACTTAATTACCTTTACAATATTTAGGATTTTACAAAGTCCAAAGAAAAATCATCCAAAATGAGGGCCAAATTTAGTATTTTAAAATAATATAGTAAAGTTCAGATTTTTTTTTAAAAACATAGTGGGTCATACAAGAGGCAATATTGATTTTTTTAATAAAAGGGGTAAAAAATTATAATTATAAAAATTCAGGGGCAAATAAAAAACAAAACTGAAAATTTTTGTTAGGGTAAAAATACAATTTTTTTTTTTAAAAAAATAAGGGGCGGTGTACTGGCTCTGTCTTTGTTTGACAATACGTATATTATCTGATTGATTTTGATCTTAATTTGATATTCAAAATACCAACAATCGAGAGCTTTCCTTTTACAACGACAACTAGATCTCAATATGTTCTTTTTGTTCTTTATGATGGTATCCAAAGCCCTATGAAATTTGGATACACTATTCTAAAATATTGGACAAAGAAATGGATTAATATTATATTGGCAAGAGGTTAATTTTCCTTGTTATAAGTTCTGATAACCAATAATGCAGATCGATGTGTAAAATAATTGATCATGGCCGAATATTCGTGGAATTTGATTAATTAATTATCATACTTGATTAAGGCTTTATTAACTTTCCTTGCTTATATACTTACTATGGCTTATCAATATTGGAATTAATTAAAGGAGTACAACTGCGTGCCTATCAAAAACCTTTCCCACTCTTGTGCAGTACTGTGCACCAGCTTGTTCCAATCGAATATGTTTCTATGATTAAGAAATTAATAGAGATTTTTAAGGAATATTTTCTCTCCCATATAATTGGATGTGAATGTAAAATGTCTTCTCGTCTGAAATTTTTAATTAGTTACTTTCTGGGTTCCACTTCCACCATGAGAATTATATACAACTTTATTATACAAGTAGAAAAACAACCGACATATAACATTCCAAAACGGTCAATTTTCTAGCACAAGATCCGTATATACCCAAAGAACAGTTAATTAAGAAATCTTGTGTTAATAAATAAATAAAAGTGACGCGAACTTTTCAAGCATTTTGCATTGTAGCCCTCGAATTCATCCACTATATACAACCCGATCGTTTGTCCCCAGAAATAAATTGTGTATATATATATATATATATATATATATATATATATATATATTTGTAGACACATTTATATTGAAGTGTAACTATTGCATAAGATCAATTGTTTTAAGGCTTTGTCATCATGTCATTTGTATTTGTTATATGTATCCATCATGCATGAATATAACTTCATTTATATAACCGCTAAATCACCATGTGAGAGATTAAGTACCAAAGACTTTCATATAAAATATACACATAAGTTATCGATTATAATTTATTCTTAATTAACCGCCGAACATTTTCCTTTCTGATTCATTTGTGCACTCTGTATATGTTTTTTTTTTTTTTTTTTTGAGAAATCATCATAGAAAACATCAGGTTTTGTCAAATTTATTTGATGGAAACGCCTTCCGCTAATACCATACATGCTTATTAGAATTATGAAAAGGGAATAATATCATAAAAAACCATAATTTTTAGCCTTTGTCAAAAAAAAAAACAAAAATACACATTTTCATTAATTTCAAATAAAATCTTTTATTTTTATTTTTTTTTTATCAAATCTCACCGAATTCATACGTACTTAAAATTAAAATTTAATATTGTTGCATAAACATATTTATTATTTAAAATTATCTATTAGCATCCAATTAAAGTAGGCAAAAAGCAACTATTTTGACTGAAAAATTATCTATAATATTTTAGTAATTCTGCAATAATAACTTTCAAACACATAAAAATTAGATTATGTTATCTGATTTTAAAAGTTAAAAACAATCGTTTCCAATAATTTTTAACTATAGATATAGATATGGTGGGATTTGAAAAACAATAAAACACTAATAGAAGGTATTATTTGATATTAATGGAAAAATGTGGATTTTTTGATAGAAAGCTAAAACTGGTTAGTTTTCTTTGATATATATTATCCCTATTTTCTATCAAATTTTATCATCAAATATCACCCATTTTACTCATAAAATTTGGAATATTTTCATGTACAATGACAAATTATATTATACACCCCCTAATAAAAAAATACTCAAACATACCACGTTTGCTAAACACTAATTCGATTACCAAAAAAAATGCGAAACTATTATATTAAGTGATGGAGAATTTACTTCAATTGTTTTTTCTTTTCTTTTTTTTTTTTTCTAATGAACTATATTATGTTTACGATACAACCTACCAACTCAAAGCTAGCATCTACTCATATATGATGTATTGCTGCACATTATATATATATATATATATATATATATATATATATTATTCTCGAATTGATAAAAAAGAAAAGTGACATGGGATATCTCTTTCGAAAGAAAAAATAAAAGAAGGGTGATGAGGTACCAGTTGTAATACATTTATTTTTCACCACCTTATTTGTGGTGAAAATGACGTTCAATTATCGTTAGATGTTTAGGACGGGAATAATATTCTCAATTTTCAATTATGCACCATTTTTTTTTAAGCAAACTAAGTGCATTTATCTCGTTGAACAATCAATCCCGTCCCAAAAAAGAAAAAAAAAATCATCAATCCAGGCCACTGGAGTTTCTAAGTCATTAATGTCGTCTAGCTAAACAGGCAAAATTATCATCACCAAGGTCCTTTAATTATGGAAACAGATCTTTTTTGTCCATTTTTACGAGTGGTGTTCTGCAATTATTGATTAAGTACAACAATAGCTTATGGTTATATAGAACATTTATTACATAATGAAAAATATTCATATAGATTCCACGTCCACTACACAGTGCACAAAACTACTAATTACGAACTAAAACATGAATGTTAATCGGTGATACTTTTAATTAGCAGTGTTTCTACTTTGCATACCAAATCATATCGGTAAGAAAATTCAAATCGCCATCATAGTATATCAATTGGGTCATACCCGGCCTATTATATAATTGAGAAAATTAAATAGATGTGTAATGTTTTAAATTGGTTTAAGTAAATATCTATATTTTAAACATTATAGCTAGATGTTTATTTTTTTTTAAAAAATTTAATTATGAAGTATGTTATATTTTTATTTTTATCGTGAATTATTAAATAGTTAGACATTTAGTTATAAATTTTTGAGTTTGATTAACTAAATAATTTTTGAGTTTGATTATATACTAAATTTGGGACAAAAAAAAATGACCAAATAGTTTGGCCTATAATTTCCCTTAATTATTATTTTGCATCCATGTGAATATATCATGTCTATTTTCTTTTTATTCCATTCAATAAAATATGTCTACGTCAAGAATAAGTTAAAAAAAAAAAAAGAGAAATGATATTTACAAAAGTGACCCCATACTCTCTCCATATTCTCCCTGTTTTTTTGTCCTATATATAGCTCCCCCCCCCCAAAACCAAACCATGCACAAAACAAAACAAATCAAACACACCAAGCTTATTGCTTAACCTAGTTCTCATCTCTCTCCATTTCTCAAAAATTAATTGAGAAATTAAGAAATGGCGACCGAAATCTCGATGTCTCCGAAGGCCGCCGAGTTCGATGATCATGATGATGAACTAGAACTAATCCAAAACAAGGCAACCGTAGAAAAACTCTACGAGGCCTTGTCTCGAGGTGAGGCCGAGACCGTCGCCAAGCTCATTGCTGGCGACCTCGAATACTGGTTCCACGGCCCGCCGCGGTGCCACCACATGATGCGGGTGCTCACCGGCGAGTCCCCGACTCATTCTGCCCCTTTCCGGTTCGAGCCAAGGAGCGTGACCGCCGTAGGAGGCGCGTGTGTCATTGCAGAGGGCTGGGAAGGAGCAAAGGCTTATTGGGTGCACGTCTGGACGGTGAAAGACGATGTTATTACGCAGTTCAGAGAGTACTTCAACACGTGGCTCACTGTCAGGGATCTCCGGCCGTCGACGGGATGGGAGGTCTCCGGCGGCGGTCACCACCGGAGCTTGACGCTTTGGCAGAGCATGCCTAGAGACCTCTTTCGCCGCTCCTTGCCTGGTCTTCTACTTGCCATTTAATTGTTGTTAATCTTAAAAAAAAAAAGTGGGGTAATGGAAGACTGGGACAATGCAATGCATGCAAAAGGGTTTATGGGCCTACATGTATATGCATCCAGGAAAATGGTCGCTGTATATTGTAAAAAACTAGAAAAGAAAAAAGGTAAAAAAGACAGAATTAATAAAATGCATGTATTACGTATATGGTAAGTGTATTAAAGTTTTGTCTGCTTCGTATGCGCAGCGCTACAAAAATTAGAGAGTGAATTCTCGTCTATTTATTCATTAAAGGCTCGAAGCCACGTTAATTTGTTCATAATTTTCAAAATTTTGATAGATAGATGCTTTTTGGTTTTGTCACTTTAAGTACGTAGTGATAACTAGATTGGTTATTGAGCCAATTACCAGCCGTTAGTTTGAGAATTGAGATCACAAAATTCGAATCTCTCCACCACTTATCCATTGGTGAGCTGTCATGTTGTGCGCTATTTGAATCATCTCTGATAGATAATATTAGCCTATTAATTTGATAAAATGAAAATGCCTATTAATTTTATAAAATGAAAATCCGAGTTTGGTCTTAGAGCTGTAGTGCGATATTAAATTTACCATCTAAAATTATTTAGTTGGTTTACAAAAAAAAAAAGGGGGGGGGGGGGGGGGGGAAAAAGAAGAAAAGAAGAAGGTAAGTATACTTAAGTTCTTGATATTCTCCATGTAAGTTCTACATAACTAGAGGCCTACCTATCTCCCTTCCTATCAACCCAAAACATTATATGTGTAAAAATTGACAGAGGAGGAAAAAAATTATATGCGTATAAATGATTCAATCTCTTGTTTGAGAGATGCAGAATTTGGTTCCAGATCAAATATATGTTCTCAAAGGTACGATCCCAATTGCCAAGAGTATCTCAAAGGAATGAATTTAACTTCTTATTAGATATGTTCTCTCTCTGTTTGACTAAAACATGGTACGGGATAAAAGATGGTTAGGATGAGTGTAAGTCGAACACAATTTTTATACAAAAAATAAAAAAAAGTGCAAGGAGGGCTTTTGATTAGTTTCGAGTCCGGGTTTGGCAAAGACAGGCTGACCTTAAACTTTTTTGTTATTCTAAAACATAGTACTACCAAAATTCGGTTCTATACCAGAATTACATATAAGGGTGGCATATATATATGTATATACTAGTTTGAAATTATGTTATGTGTGGTCCAAACGATTTGATTTCAGGTCTTAATTCCAAAGACACGTAGACCTTTACACGAATCATAAGATATGAGCACATCTTATCTCGTGGGTCCTTTTCTGTCTGTCAAGTTGATTATAATGCCAAACATTCTGGCGATTTATTTCATCACCAGAAGTCTCTAGCAATAATCTGGAGAAACCAGATAAACACATCTATCTGTATCTATCAGAATGTGTAAAATAGTTTTACCTTGAATAATCCACTTCTCAAATAGGCTAAACCTTCAATACCCATGTCACAAAAGAACATATTTTGCAGTTCTATAAAGGATATATGATACAAAAAGAACCCATTACAAAATGTTAATTAGAAATTGTCAACTTATAAAGCTGATGATGANAGATGGAAAACAGATTTTGGAAGTCTCTACATGAATAAAGGAACATGAACTCGAAGAGAATGAAGTGCAATTTTTCAAGAAAAAGAAATTTCATTAATCAATAGCAATGAAAGTTCTAGGTTGATTTGTATTAAAAACCTGTTCATTATGTTCTCCTTGATGTGGTGCACTTACTTGATGCAGTTCTCTTCGCCTTTTCCCAGTATTAAACTCAACTGTCAAGCTGGAAAATAAAAGACTTCTATGTTGTGTAGGTGTGACGGTGTGAGAACAACTCCAACAAATCGAGTATACATTGAGAACTATCATTTTGAATCTTGTGAACTGTGATACGTGAACAGAAACGGTCAAGAGCGAAATAAGAACTTAAAGTTTTACTAAATGTGCAATTTGAAAATTAATCAATATGTTTTGTGCTCGAAATTCATAAATCCTAACAGGGTCTCTGTTTTCATTTTATGTGACATCTTTTGGAAAGTAGTTGTCTTAACTGCTGTTTATATTTTAGACTTCCATCACCTAAGAACTTGAGGAAAATTAATAAATTAACCCGAACTGCTTACAAGGAATATATTCCAATGCTTACGTACTTCCTCTATACGTTCCAAAAATATTAATACACATCTGTTTCATTTTTCTTTCCGAATGGTACTGTCATCTCTTTGTATTGCTGATGGTACGGGCGGCTTCATGATGTTGTCTATAACTATGTCTTCTACCTTTGGAAGCTGTTGATTAAGACAACAACAATGACTAGGACAATCTTTCGAACATTGGACTGAACTCTGCGAATCTTCTTTCACGAGAATAGACAATTCAGGACTGTTCCCCAGCAAAATGGAAGGGCTAGAAACGCTGAATTGAATCGCTCTGTCCTCATGTGGTAAGGGTGAGACAGAAGCAGCAGGCCGGCTATGCTTGTTGTCCACTTGCTTCATGCAGAACTTATCTTCCACCGTGTCATAGAAATCAGCAGTTCGAACTTCTTGAGCAAGAGAACACCAGCAACAGCAAAGCCACTGAGCACAATCTGTAACTGCAGGTTTACCACAACACAAGTGATTCGCTGGCAAGTTGAATCTTTTCCTCATTTGGATTCTCCAGAAGCCACCATAGAGCAAACCAAACACACAAAGGACAATTCCGGTAAGGCCAAGAGCTTCCCTTATGCCCTCATTATCAATATTTATGGCCGCCAAGTTGAAGATCCAAAATGGGGCAGTGCAGAAGAGGAAAAAAGTCACAATATGGACATACATGTTACCAAATCCTAGTCTTTCCATGTTCCACCCAAAAACACAAAAACCACAGAAGAGAGAAAGACCTGTCATAGAAACATCATTGCTTGAATCAAACAATCCCCCTTTCCATTCCGGTGCATGCTCAACTATCCTCTGTTCAACTCTTGATGCAAATGAGAATGTTCTCCCTGATGAGATTAGGCTTGAGTTCTTGGACAGAGCGATGCCATTAGTGAGTTTTTGATCTTGTGCTTCGTCATCAACTTCAAAATTATACTCCTTTCCAAGAGGACTCATAATAGAGTAGACACCTGCAGTTGCTGGGGCAGCAATTGCTACACAGAGGCAGATACCGATACCCGCAGCAGGTCTTTCCGATCTTTTGAATCCTAAGTTGAGTCCACATAAAGCATATTGAGCAAAGCAATTCACATGAAGTAACACAATAACAACCATCATATGGGCCCATTCATGAGGCTTGTAAGTACCATTTTTGCAATATATTTTTCTGAGCATTGATACATCCTTCGGCTTCCACCTACACAGAAGAACAAGATGGTGGAAACGCTTTGGGTGTTGGTACAGACACATGAGAGTAAAAAGAGCATTGAGGATTTGATTATTGACCTCGAACCAAGCATCTCTTTCGGATTTCTTTGTCAGGACATGGTTTAACATTCCTGTCATTACAAGAAAAAGAATTGCTCCTGAGATAGCAACACAACTGATCCATAAAAGAAGTGCCATATTCAAAGGGTTCTTGATCCAATTTTTGCAGCTGTTATTCATAGCAGCCCAATCAACTTTCTGAGGAGCAATCCGAGTGAAACTTTCTCCAAGACCTGCGCTGGTCAATGAGGAAACTGAACGTGAGATTTCATCTCTTTCATCTGCAATTTCCCTCAATTTTGCTGAAGGCGATACTAAGCTACCACTCCGATTGAATTTCGGTAGCTTTAATCGACCAGGAATATGTGGCAGCATGCTTTCTCTTCTGGGGTTTTCATCATTCAGCAATCCTGCTTCCATAGTTGAAATCCGATGAGCATTGCTGTCATAAACCCCACAACCCTCTTGGAATTCAGTTGAAGTTATTACATCTGGAACTTCTGTTAAGCTACCCTCACTCTTGGTTGGATTCATAATTGAAGTTGCTAAATCAACACTTTCTCTAACTTTTCAAACTGCATAAAAGTTTTTAACCCAAAAAGCCCAGAACCACTGCAACTTTCTTTACAGGATTCCTGCTACTAAAGATCTCAAGATTGTATTATAGTAATTTGGAATTTCCCGACCTCCAAACCTGTACAAATTCAAAGAATAAATCTTTAATATTTTGGAGTATCACCTCACATTTTTGCTTTTACTGATAATTATAGATGCTAGTCTTAAACTCAACACGATTGTACTGTAAGTAAAGTAATCATGAAATCTGCAAGCATGCTGACCAAAACACAGAGACATACATTAAGTTCAAGATTAAATGACGACAACACAAAGAATGATGTAAATTAACACTATCAATATTTCTCTCATCAAAGTCACAAAAATGTAAGTTTTTATTTTTCTTTATTTTATTTCTCCGTTGAATGTCTCAGACTATCAATGGAGAGCCAAACATAGAACAATAAAAAGTAAATAAAAAACCTTCCATAAACTCAAAGAGAAAAAGTGCTGCCTATCTCGTGTTATTCCAAATTTCATTAATTATTTGTATATTTAAAAAAGAAATAAAAATTGGCCCTGCAATGGAGAGAAAGGTTTACTTTTGGGGTTAGCCATGGCTGGTCCTGCTCAGCAGAAGAAAAAGGGGGAAAAAAAAAAAAGTTGGTCGGGCAATTCAAAGTTTCAGGCTTTGGTTATTAGATTTAACATTTATATATCTTATCTTATGTAAAGGAACGTTGTATTAACCAAAAAGGAAAAGATTTTCAAAAAGAAGAGTCATAACAAATAAAATAATGGGACGTTACAAAAGCGACGTTGTCCTGACCTTTCAGATTTTGTCCTTTTCTTGTTTTTGAATTTTGAAAAGGAGAAGTTCCGTGTTTCTAGTCCTTTTTTTTTTTTTTTGGTTTGGTTTGGTAGGGTGGAGACTTTTCCTTTGTTTGTGACTGTTTAGAATCGAGACGAAACGTCTTTCTTCGTTTAAGACTATATCCGTCGTAGTGGTCAAATACCGCCCTTGACAAGCAAGTGGCTCAATCTAGAATGCATCACAGTTCACACTATAAAGGACTCGTTCTTTTTTTTGATGGCGTGAGAGGGATTAGGCACGAGAAAGGATAGATACCCTTAAACCATGGGCATGGAGTTCGGAGTTCCCTCATAAAAAAGGGGGAAAAAAAAATAAGGAAATGAAATCACAGCGATTTTTTAAAAGAAATTTTATTATTATTTTTTTAAACGAGACTTGACTAATGAATACTATTTACTATAAATTAAGAGAAAATAACATACACATACTTTATCAAAATTTGAACCTTTAACCCTCTTAAATTTATACACACATCCCTTAAATTTTAGACCAACCAGATTAATCCTAATTGGTAAAAAATTTTACTCCTTATCTACCATGAGAGCTACATATTTATAAACTGAAATGTCCGTATAAAAAAAAAACATAAATAAATAAACATGAATCTAGAAAAACTCGAAAGAGAAAATGACAAAAATTGACAAAATAGGAAATTAACTAAAATTTTGAGGAGGAAAAAAAAATGGGATTTGATGGAATCATATTGAATTATTACAAAACTTTCCTAAAAACAATGTTTAATTCCCATCACAGAGTGCATTATTCCCGGGAAAATAAAATATAACAAAAACACTGGAAGAAACTAATTTGAACCAAGTTCTTTCTACTCTGATTTTTGTTTTGTTTTTTTGGGTTTGTGACAATAAAGTCCTAAATTCTTCAATTTGCGAATATGTGGTTCATAAACTAAATAAATATCCAAAAAAGTTTTTAAATTAACATAAAATCTTTTTTTTTTTGAAAAAAAAATTGGTGACACTGTTAAAAATTAGAAAAAAGGCGTGTGATATGCAAGTAAAAAAAAATTCTCATCTTTCAAATGTGTAAACAGGATTTTAAGATTCGAGAATGTCTCTTATTTATTTCTGAAAATCCTCAATTTTAACTAAAAGAAAACTAAAAGAAGAATCTAATTGTCAGTAAATAATTAATTCAAGAACTTTTCGGACATCTATTTAGGCAGTCTAGGAGCAAATGGTCACCGTATAAGACGTTCAGGGACCTTCAGTGACACAAACCCTTGTTTTTTGGTTTTTTTTTTTTTTTTTTTTCGTTTTTCTTAAAAGAGGAAAATTGTAATTCACAACTACATTCAGTAGTTGGGAAGTCACCTAAGATAGAGAATGAAAAGGGAAATGGTAAAATTAGAAAAATTCATAAAAGAGTTTTGCATGTCTGCTTACAAAGTACAGGAGTCATGCTGAAGGAACATTTACAGATAACTGTTGAGAAGTTTACGATTCAGTGAAGAACCCGAAACCAATTCATAAAAAACATCCGGAAGAAAGCATATAGCAGCAAGTTGTAGGGTAATAACTTTACAGAAATCTCTCTGACCCCAAATCAAGCAGTGTCCGAAAGAATTGGTGAGGATACATGGGAGGTTGCTCCGAGAGTGCCTGACATCCACAAAAAAATGACCAAGCAGTTAGAAACTCACCATTGTTGTTGCTGTTGTGTTTTTCCTCTTTTTTTTTTTTTTTTAAAAAAAAAAAACGACTTTTACAGCATTTGGAATGCTATAATGAGTACAAGAAACTGAACCGCCCAAGTTTGCCCAAGTTTGCTTTGAAATATGGATCTCGCAGTCAAGTAACCTATCACCACTAGTAGGGTCTCTGAGTTGCATCCTTGTGGGGTTAGAAATGTTCAAGTGTTGCTCAACAAATTTGCTGTATAGGATTTTGGATTTGCAATCCAATGTCCATTTGAACATTCCAAACACAATTTAATTGGAAGGTAAATCATGTGGTTGTAGACCCTCCTCCCACAAAACCGAAAATAATAATAATAATAATAATAACAACACTATAAACGGGGAGATTCAGATTTTGCCTGATGAATCAGAACAGTGGAAGGCGCCATTCCAGGAACGGTGTTGACTTCTATAATCAGCACCTGCAGAAAATGAAATTGGGAAGAGTGAAAAACAAGTTAAACTTGGTTTGAAAATAAATCTGATACTGTTTGAAATTAGTTGAGATATAGTGCCAAATGACTGATCAGCAGTTTATTCTAACCCGAAAAATGTTACAACTAAATATTTTACCTCTCCACTGTCTACATTTACAAATGCATCAATTCGTGAGAAACCCTCCAGTTGCAGGTTGTTTGCAATTAGTTCAATATGCTGTTTACATCTCTCCAATGCCTCATTGCTGATTCATAGAGGAAAATGAAAATGACGTTAAATAATATAATGAGTCGTGACACAATATTACAACATGAAGAGAGGTAACATATATTTTGGAAACGTTTGGGAAAAAAAAAAAAAAAAACACAAAAAAACACACACACACAATCACGTCAGATAGTGGCTTTTAGATTAGAGTATCCAATATCTTCAGAATAAAATGTCAGAAACAATTCAGACATCTAATATCAAAACAAATTTATCAAAAGCACATGCATGGAACTCTACAACAAAAGCTCCAATACAGCCCTAATGCATGCAGACAGCAGCAAATATCATCATCATGTCTCCAGAATTCATTTGAATTTAATACTGCAAATAGATATGTAAAGCACTAAATTACGTAAACACAAGGGCACAATTTTTTTCTTTTACAACAATAGTGGAATATATTATCCACATTAGCAACAAAAGACCTTTCTAGAATGTCATGAGAACTCATCTCTGCCGCCACCCGAACTTCCGAAAAAAAAAAAAATACTGCTATAATTTATCAAATGAGTTAAATATTCTTTTCCTAGAAGAGAAATCCCTGAAAAGTTCATAAAATATACATGTATGTTTCCAAAGAATAGGTGGCAAAGAAACCTGATAATGGATAAAGGAGGAGGAGTCAAATTGATGCCAGTTCCACCTGTCAAGAAGCGTAATCTTAAGATCTCACCTTTTGTAGTTCAGTCAAATAAATATAATTAAATCTAGAGACTAATCACATTAACCCTTCAAGAAGACAATACCCTTAAAATTGGAGAAACGAATACCAAGTAAAAGTTACCCTGAAATTTCTCCTCAAGTGATAAAATATCACCACTTTCCTTTACAGTGATGCTAGGACTCAAAGAATGCATTGATCCACGTTTCCCTATAACACCCACAGTTATTTCCGCCCATCTACTCTGTCCTTTCCACTTGAGTTGATGCCCATATTCATCAGTAGATTTGGATGAAACAACTATCTCATCGGTCTCAATAAAAGGTTCAAAGATCAAGAGTTCTGGAGGAGGATTAGGCATCTCAATCATTCCATGTGCCTGTAAATTCATACAGAAGAGAACAGAAGTTAATAGAATGCCCGCAGTTGCCTTTACAAAGTCTAATCAACAATATTAATTGTAGTCTATAGCTTCTCTCCTTTCTTTTCAATGTGAAGAACCGCACACAGGAAAGATGAAACAAGTCTTGTATCAGCATGCAACTTTTAAACATAATTCAGGACACCCATGTCAATTTCATCCATACCTTTGACAAACTATTTGGAGAAATCCTTAGAAGACCATCCCTTAATGTCATGTCAATTTGGTAATATGTTGAGAGGTGGCAAGACATATAAACATCCATACCTTTGACAAACTATTTGGAGGAATCCTTAGAAGACCGTCCCTTAATGCTTCAACGTACACTGAAAGGTCTTCAGCACAGCTGCACTGAACAAAATTTAAATTGAGAAAGTGCAAAATCAATTATAGTCAAATATTTTGTGAGATTAACTCAAACTGAATTATGCGCTCGTCAGAATTCGTACAATCATTAGCTCATAATACATTGCCTAAAACAGGGATGTAGACCTACCATAACCTTGCAACCCCTGTTGAGCATCCATCTCTTGCTGGTTTAACGCAAAAGGTTTTGCACTGAAGCTTCGAGGTTAAATCATGCCATATTTGTAGTATAGGCATTCTCAGGAGATCCTCCTTTTTTCTTACATCTTTATTTATGGTAAGAACTCCAGAGTTTGCAAGCTGCTCATAAGAACAGATTACACTTTTTATTCTGTACCAAAATAAGCAAGCGATATTAAGAATGAAAAATAAGCATGTGTGTATACATATATAGTGTCATTTTTCTTGATATACAAGAAGTAGTGTATACATGTATATAGTGTCATGTTTCTTGATATATGAGTAGTTATAAACCAATTATCATACATGGCTAAGAGCAAGAGATGTTGCAACTTTGTCCATGCACGTTTTTGAAGCTATCACACCTGGACCTTCATTTATGGAAAATGATTGGAGAAAAACGAAAAACATGAAGAAATTGAGTGAGATTAGAATGAAAAAAAGTACTAACACTCGTATTAGCCAAGTTTTTTTGAACAGACCTGTATAAGGAACCCCTTCATCCTCCAACAAAGATTGAAGTGTACCATCTTCACCAATGCCTCCATGCACTACATACGTAACCAAGAAAAATGAATATTCAACAAATTGATGTTTAAACACCCAACAAGTAGGCATACAGGAAAATCGGTTTTTACTCAGGAGCCTTAATCTTGTTCAAGTGTCCTGTTTTCTTAGTGAAGTAGCAACCAAATACAAGAGATTGGAGAAGGGGGCAGCAAGCACCAGCAGCTAAAATTTGTATTTCCCCAGTGAACTTGAAATAAACTATGTCCTTCATTCTCACTAGCCACTGTCACTAACTGTTCAGCTAAAACACATAAATCATACCGCTAAAACTTCTATTCTAAATGAGAAACCAATGACATAAAAGTCCGAACTTAATGTTTTTATACTTGGAACATCCAAGTTCATGTTTGGACCTGAAAATATGGCATAAATCATGGGTGGGCCTAGAGAGAATGGTGAATTAGAAGGCCTGATGCATGCATAATTCATGAAAAGACCGCAAAAAAAAAAAAAATCATCAGGAAAGAGAATTTAGACAACTAGAACCTTCCAGTCATATATATAATATTAGACAAACTCACAAGAACTAAATTAAGCTACATTGTCCGTCTTGTTACCCAAATCCATCCATGAAATATTCAAGGTAAAATAATTATGATAAAGCAAAATATATATATATATTTACCGTAGTTACTAGTAAGGTCTATAAATTCTTCTTAAAAAAGTAAAGTCTACATAAATACTCCTATAAGGGTTATTACAACTATCATTCCATTTGATGCATGGAAAATGTCCATAATGAGAATAGCTGATATAGATCTATGCTTACCATACATGCATATTCATAATAAATACAAGTATTTTGCGCCCCACCCACCCCTTTTGCCCTGAACATTTTTCGTTTGTACTCAGATCTATTCAAAACAACTTTAGTAAATGCATGCTAAGGAGAAGGAGAGAGAAAACCTGCAATGAACACTGTTGCCTGAAGTTCTTTAGCTTGTTTGATCCACTGCTTCAGAGAATATCTCACAGGTGGTTCATCACTAATATCAAACCCTTTAAACCAACTATGTGCCTTTAGACCTTCCATGAGATCTTTCATCACTTTGTTACGTAAGTGAGATGTCAGTTCAGCCCTGGCTGGCTCAATTGCTTCTATGCATGCAGCAAGAACTTCCTCTGTTGTGTGTCTTAGAACAACAGAATAACTGTACACAAAAGCCACAATGAATTTTGTATTTAGCAAAAATATAGCAGGCCTCAATCACCATATCTCAGAACTTGGTTTTTACAATGCCCCAATCGGCTTGAAATATTTTATGCATCAACACTCTCTTTGACTATATGATAAATATCTTGATTTCAATCACTGTGAATCTACCCAGAAAATGAGCAAGCAAGAAATAAACAAAGATGCCAACAGATATTGCTATGTAAAGATACACGCAATACAAATGGCAAATAACTAGCTTGTCTAGTTCAAGAAATCAAGAAATTAAATAGTTTAGTTAGCCAAAAACAAGTCAATTTTGGTGAAGACACATTCACACACAATAAGAATTGAAAAACGAAAGGTATGCTAACAAAATAAAATAAGTGAGAGCGAGACATACGGTAGTGACCAAACTGTTCTGGAGCTTACATCAATCTCCTTTTGGTTTGAATTTATACTAGCTGAATATTCAGAAGTAGGGGCTAGCAAACACGGGACAACTTCAAGCTACAGTGAAAGTATATTGCTGATATCAGACATTTAGATTCATCAATTGATAGAATAAATAAATTTTAATCATCTATATGTACCAAAAAGCTAGGACAATGGATTTAAAAGAATCTGAGTGTTTTCAGCAAAAAGAAAAATCTAAAAAGTATTTTTTCAATCATATAAACTATTGAATTCCTAGAATACTGGACCATTTGTTTATGAATGTTGGTCTTCTACAGTGGAAAATGACAAAAACCATTCAGAAGTTGCAGGAATATGTATATCTTCCTGGATTCCATATTCATGTTTCATAATCAAGAATGCACAACCATAAAGTAAGACAAAATCAAACTTTTGAATACTCATCAGTTTGTCAAGTCTCAAAATACTAATTAGAAAAAGTAAAATATCACCGAAGAATTCATGTGGGAATATTGCACATCCGAATCATTACGTAAATAGAAGACTCTGAAACACTGAAATGAAAATAAGTTTTTGTTCTTTTCTTTTTTCCCTTACGCTGAGACAGTGAAAATGTTAGTACTTAGTACTTACATCTTCAAAAGCTTGCAAATTGAGCCAAACATTTGTACCACTCATAAGAGATACTTGCCGTTCTGATGTGTCTCCTCCAAAAATGACAAAAACTTTGCGAGTACCTTCACATTTGGGAAGTGCCTCACTAAGCAGGGATGATGTTGATCTCTTAGGCAAAAGATGTGAAGCACTTCTAAATGACGTGAGCTTGGGAAACCGCGAGCAGGCATGGTAGATTATGCTCCGTAGAATGTTTGAATGGGAAAATCCAACCTGGATAACAAAGAGTTTTTCAAATACAAATACATGGCATAAAAATGGATGGACTGATATGCACAAGGATAAAGGATAAAGAATTCTTTTCATGCAAAAAGCGATGTCGTAAGAATGTTTAAATTTTTTGCCAGTCAAGATTAATATCAAGAGTTAACAACCAAAGACACTTTCCGTGTTCCATATAAGCAAAGCATGAGATTAAAACAGCCGTAGAAAAATTGGTGAATCAATTTGTGCTAAATAAGGTTGAAGCTGAGTAGGATTTTCTTTTCTGAAGCTTTTAGCATTATGCCAATGCACCAAATTATGAGAAACTCTTGCTGCAACCGAATGTGATGTAGAAGTTATAATACTTTTTACGGAGCATTCAACTTAATTTTTATGTACCTTCGAAGCTTGTTGAAATAAAAAGCTGGTCTGCTCCATTCCACTAATCTGAAACACATAACAAAAACTAGTAAAGAACATGCCAGGAGAGCAAAGTACATAAAATAAGACAAACAATATAATTAAACACTCATCTTACCAGGTTAATGTCAGTAAATACTATTGTACCATATTTAGTCTTCCCAAAATTACTCTCTGAAAATGATGATACGTGAACTGAATTAGGCAAAAACCACCCATCAATTCGTGCAAAATCACGCAAACCTAGCTCTTTGAACAATAGAGATGCTCCCTCTCTAATACTTTCAATAATATCAATGGGAAAACGAGGTGGAGTATGATAAGCAACCTGTTCGTGATACAAGGCTCTATAATTAGAAAGATTATAGGCAAAAAAATGAAATGGAATTACAAACCTAAAGGTTGCACAGAGTAAATAACGTGTGCAGTTTCAATAGACTAGTAGGCATGATGTGATCATGCAGATAGGCTGTAAAATGTACATTTATACCTAATCAAAAATTGAAAAACAGACTACTGCTTTACCTGCCGCGTTGGAAGATACTTCCTCCGATAATTGAAAATTGCATCCTTCTCTCTCACATCAACCTTACCATGGAATTGAAGCTCCACCTTGACATCGAAAGCATATTATTAATGAGAAATAATCATTACATGGCAGCATAAATTGTGTATCAAAGCTCAAATGTACTTTTTCAATAATAACATTAAATTTAAGATATAAGTCTTTCTGGCATAGCAAAGAACTCAATGAATTTAACGATCTTGAGCAAATTACTGGTTTGATAAAAAAAAATATTATCAGTACTGTCACATTGATCAACAAGTCAAATTACCATAAGCAGTTTTCAGAGCTCTAATTTGGAGTCATTACTCTATAAATGTCTTTCAATCTGTGTTCCCAGTGCCTCAAAAGTTCCGTAAAAAACCTAGCATATTTATGCGGACACTTAACAAACAATCCAAAAAGATCATTTCCACCGTGACATATTAAAAAGAGTCTAAATAGGATAGATTTCTCCTTACCACCTGGCATTCTACTTGGGACAATAGTAATAGAAGTTTCCCAGAGAATTTTGTATGGGATGGAAGACCCGTTAATTAATAGATAAACAAGCAATCCACTAACTGAGAGTATACCTAAACACACCGGCTTCTTCACCAGCCACAAAACTTTGACAAAGTCCAAAAAGATAATTAAGTTTATAACAATCCTTAGTGCTATACTAGTACCAATTTTAGTTGATACACTATGTAGAAATATAAAGTTTAGTTCCTTTTGTATACTCATATTGCAAACCTTGGCTATTTTGCTCGGGCAATAAAATTGAGCAAATAAAATCGTGAGCACACATACCTCAGTAGGCAGTAGTACAACAGGGTGGCAATCTAAACCAGACCCAACATCAAGAACGATGGCTGTAAATTCACTCCCTCCTTCAAGAAATACTTCAATAAGGACTTTATCATCAATTCCCTATCAAACATAAAGTGATTAAGAATTTGACAAGATAATAGTTCTTTGGCTTAGAAGTATGCAATTACAATTTGATCATCTCCGCTGGATACATTCATTCTGCACATTCATAAATCTACTCAAGAAATTTAATCAACAACTGAAAAGCAAGTTTTAAGAATGAACAGTACCTCAGATATAATTGCATTAGCCTTCTTAAGAGAATCAGCCACACCATACGCAACTTTAACACCAATGCTTGAACCTGCTCGTGCTGGTTTTACCTGGAACAATACCATAGAAACAGCCCAAAATCTGAACAGGTTAAAACAGCTATCTCATTAGCGGTCTGCTTTATTCACAACAGTAAAATGTGCCTTACCACAACTCTTCCTGAATTGGAGTCCAGCTGATTTCTAACAAACCACTCTGACAATTCAGATTCATTTGCTTCACTGCTCTGAATGATATTAGAGTAGTCTAATTAGTAAATACACAAAATGGGAAGTAGAGTGTGGTGAAGATGTACATAACAGAGACATGACAAAATCTTGATAATTATCAATTGAATTCAGTTGAGATGGTACCTGCACCAAATGACTTGGTACTGTGACAAATCCTCGTCTGCCGAGCTCCAATGAGGCATTGTACTGCAATAAGTCAAAAGCAGAAATACAATTAACTATGGCACAAGTAATAGTGTGTACAGTAAAGTAGTTTCTTATAGTACTCACTTATTGTTACTATATGTTGGAAAGAGAAAAAGTTGATGCCCGTCGATTGATCATTAACCATTGCAAAAGCATATTTATAAGTTATATCATTAGACAAGATGCAGATATCATGTTGAAGGAACCTTGATACATTCAGTGTCATTCTGGCCCAACGGTTTTGAGCAAATGAGGGAGGTAGGTAGCACGCAGTCAGGTTAAACCACATGCAAATTGCAGCTATTAACTAGGACCCAAAATTACTTGTAATGTACACAGAAAGCTGTAAAATGATATCATCACGCCTTATGGAGATTTATTTGTAGAAAATTCTTGGTGAAGCCTTCAAATAGATGGCCTAAATCAAAAGATGGTGTGCATTTTTAAATCAACTATCTCAATGCAGCTATAAAGGGCTAAGGCAGTCTAAGGTTCCATGACCGAACTCAAGGACTCAAATACAGGACAATTTATGTATTACATTGTGACTATGTGTTTCCATCAAATCAAAGGATAAAAGTCACACTTACTTTATCAAATGCTTGACGACACTCACTTGATCCTGTGCCAACAAAAGGAATATTATACCTTTCCAACAACTCCTGGAACATACACATTGAAATAATAAGAAAATCCAAATAGTTTACAATCATTTGAAAGGAAACAAGAGAAGATCTAAAAATAAACACAAAGGGAATATAAATTTTATCCATTTTTGTCATAACGTAATCAATCATCCACACCTGAATGCCTCCATCTTCACCGAATTGACCGTGTATAACAGGGAATACTATGTCAACAAAGGCAGACAGATGTTCTGCAAAATCAGACAATGACTGGAAACCTTGGGCAAGGCTGCAAATAAAACAAATTAGCAATGCTAATATGTCTCACTAAAACGAGAATAAATTTCAGAGTCTAGCAAACCTATCCCTACCTTTCAAGTTTAAAATCAAAATCTGCTGGAGTATTCGAGTATACCTGTAATTAATATAGAATATAAATGTAAAATAATTTTCAAACTATCACAAACAACAAGAAATTTGCATGGACATGGTATTGTCTGATACAAATGCATATCTCAGGCTACATTACAATCGAGAATACAAGAACAACAATCACCAATCAGCAAACATAATTGAACTCCCTTGACGAAGACCAGGAACCCAATGCAAAACCATTTGCTAATAGTTCACAAGCTGAACAACTTACTCTAGGAAAAAGTTAAACAAGCACTAAATAACCATATAACTAGTTGAAGGCCGAAATTTAGAACTCTGATTGCTCAATTAGATATCAAGAATTGATCAAGAAAATGAAAAAGCAAAGATCATTTCACTGAAATTACGCCGGAGACTCTTCTTGAACCCAAAAACAGTGGGAAGCACACAATTTTTAACTAATTTTAGCACAAATCTCAGTAGCCTAGATCTATTTACAAACAATTAGACCTGAAAAACTCTAGAATCTAGAACGTCCATACAAGCTGTGACTGAACCAAGACGGAGCTTAGCCGCTACGCACTGTGCAGAGGAAAAGAAAGAAAAACTGAATGGTGGGTTCAAATCAAACCTGAGCAGATGATATTGCATACGCATTATAATCAGTGTCAATGTAGAAGCAGCTGACGTGCAAACCATCACCCTGATACAGAGAAAAACCAAGTAACCAATTATTACCCCCAACCTATTTACCCGCAAAAACAGTTAAATTAGCATCACTTTCGTCACTTCCCTCTTTCCAATTCCTTTTCTCGTCTACTTTCTCAGAAGCCAAACAGTACTACTAAAGATGATCACACCATTTTCAAATTTCAAGTAACAAACTTCCAATTACTTTTCCTCTAATTTCTCTAAAGCCAAAGAGTACTCTCAAATTTCAGGTAACAGCACAAACGGTAGATATACGAAAATACAGATATTATATATACATAATTCATATAAACATATATTCATGGTTGTATTACCTGTATGTGATCGATAACCGATCTCGCAGAGTTGAGAGAAATCCCTCGCTCCGCAGAAGGACCTCCGCAAACGACGCCAACTCTCAAAACTCCACCTTTCTCTTTCCCTTCAACCACGCGATCAACCACCACCACCTCCTCCGCCGCCGCGGAGCGTGGAACTCCGACGCCACCACGGCGCCGAGTTCTGGCAGTCGAAAAACAGTCACTCCTCAACTCAAAATTCGATCTCAACAAGTTGGGGAAACGCAGGAGTAACTCCTCGGCGACGTCGTTTTGGGCACCGCGAAGCAGAGCAAGGCCCGAACCGAATGCGATGGACGCCATGGGAGGAGGAAGAAAAAGAACAGAGAGAAAGAATCAGAATCGGCTGAAGTTTTGAAGTCTAGGAATAGAAACTCAGTACTGAACTCTCTCTCACTCCCTCCCATCCCATAGTTCATATCATATGGTAGTAGAGTTTTGGATTCTTTCTTTATTTTTTTTCCCTCTTTTTTTATTATTTATTTATTTTTTGTTTGGGTGTAATAGAAAATGGTTTTGCAGACGGCAGAGGGATAAAGAGACAAAAATTTGGAGGGAGAATTGTGCGTCTTGCAGGTTGGCCGTTGGTGTGGTCTTTTTCTCTGAAATGTGAATAGTGGGTGATTTCAGTATTAAAAAAAAAATTAGTGGTTGATTTATTTATTTATTTTTGAACGAGGGTGATTCATTTATTTAAGCAGAATTCAATTGGTTCGAAATTTGAAGGATTGGTCCGAAATTTGAGAGAGGGTGATGTGCGTGAATTTGGAAGTCAGTTTAAACTTTAGTAGGGTGTATTATTTTTTTTAAAATTTATAATAAATAATGGTGAGTAGTTAATTAGTTAAGTATAATTAAAAAAATCTAAATTCGATATGAAATATTTTTTTTAAGGAAATTTTTTTATTAGATGTAATCACTGTAATTTTCTTTAAAAAAAAAATTAGGTGGGTTTGGACCTTTTCTTTATAGTTCATATGACATATCGATTGATGTCAGACATAAACAAAAGACAAGAAAAAAATATACAATACATATACATGTACTTTATTTTCAAGAGATATATGTAACTTGTGAAAACAATAAAAGGAATTCAAATAGGTTATTCTCTCTTCTCCCGAACTATTATTGCATTCCATTTTCTTTTCTTTATCGCTGACAGGCAAGCAAAAATAAGTCTTTGGCGGAATAAGATGCGTTATGCGTAGTGAATAGTAAACAAAGGCTTCATAACTCAGTCTTAAGTCTTTGATGACCTCCTTAGGGATGATTGTTTTTTCATTAGGAGTTAGTTATCGCTCAGCTAATCAAACAGCTCATGGTTTAGCCAAATATTTTATAACTAGATGATGAATGTATATGATTTAGTAAAATATGCTATAGGGTTAGTTATCACTTAATGATTTTTTTTTCAAGACTCTCCTCAAATTTATGACCGGTAATGTCAAAAATTTGTCAACTTTTGTGACTATCGTCATAAAATATGTTTATCCTTAAAAAAAAGTCATAAAAATGTCATTCTACCCAAATTACTCCTACCCAAAATCCAAATGCAATAAACAACGTGCACCTTCCAGCAAAATCCCAAACTCATCTCTTGTAGACCTCTCTGTTGATTAAATTAGCGTAATGAGGCCACCCCCATTAGGTCACCAAAAGAATGAACCTTATTCAAGACTAGTTATAAAAATTAACGACATTTCATAGCCAGTAGTTTATTTTATTTAGATCTATCATTGTAGTTTATTTATGATCTATCATTTTATTAGGATCGTTATTGTCATCAGTCCTAAAAAAATCATCCTAGAAAAATAGTCACAAATAAGGGAAGGAAATGGCAAAAACACTTCCACTGAGCCGGATAGCAATGACACTGCAAAAGGGAAGGAAATCGCTGTCTATTGGAAATAGGAGCGTGCAAAGGCCACACTAACCGAGCAAGTCTTTACCGGAGGCCCTTTTTTATTTTTATTTTTTTTCACTTTGTTAAGATAAGTGGATCATGATCCTGGTCACTCAGGTCCTAAATCTACTATCAAAATTTGTCTTCTCATGTTTTAGTGGATTAATTTCACATATTCCCCTTGATTTATATGAGTTGCAACACTTCCACTCTAAAATTTGATTTTGTGACATCTATTAATTTTGTAACTTTCAGTTTGTAACACTTATGACCCTTCTATCTGACTCCAATAACAAGGTCTATTTATTTGGTGACTTTATACACACATCAATCATTTCAAAATGTTAAAATCCTGAGTAATTTTGCAAATGTCTAAAACATATACCAAATTAGTCGTTACAAAGCGCGAATTAGTATTAATATTACATATATTAAGCTTAATTTATAATTAAGTTCAAAGTATTACAATATTAAAAAATGTATTTATCTTTACACTTATTTTGATGAAATAGCACACCTATTTGTTTAATAAACTAAATTATCGTTAATATTAGATTAAATACAATATTATATAAAATATTAAAGAATGTATTTTTCTCTATATTTATTTTGATAAAATGAATATAATATAACTATTTGTTCAATAAACAAAATTTATTATAAAATATCATTAATATTAAATTAAATACAATATTATATAATACATTTATATATTACAATCAATCATGACATGAAAAAATAATAATATAACCAATCATATCATAAAAAATAAGAGTTAAATTAGGAATTTTCTAAAAATTTAAAAAAAAATGTTAATCAAAGAAGCTCTCACATTTTTTTTACTCTTTCTACTTCAGGCTTAATATATCCAGAAGATAGATATATAGATATAGTTAGATATAGATGTAGACAGATTACCAATAGGGGAGGCAATGAACTAAATAGATCACACTGACCATCTACAATGGATTATGTATAAACCCTTGAGCAAAATTCCAATGGCAAGAGCAAAAATCTCCAAGTAATTACTTCAGACCAATTCCTCCTCTTCCAGTTCTTTGGCCTTTAGAGCTTCCTTTACCCTCAGCAGAAGGGTAGTCTTCCAGGGATCCTGCAAAAGAACTCGGAATATTTGCGATTAGATGCAGCCCCAGCAGAAAGTAACATACATTTATAAGATCAGTAGTAACTTCAAGAAATCATGAGCTAGATAAGTAGTAAAAGCTCAAAATGCAAGACAAGCAGACCATGTTTAAAAGGGTATAACCAAGATGAACTAACAACCCTTTTCAGCTTCAAAAAGGGATCTAAGTAATTTTTGCGTGCAATGAAAATAAGAAGACCAAGATGTCCCATAATTAAAAGGTAATGTTATCCATTTTTCAAAAGAAAAAAAGTTAGTTCCAGATAAGAAACATAAAAAGAAATGGGTAGCAGAGAGAGGCATGAGACATTCTTAGCAAAAAACATAAACTAGAAGAGATGAAGACAATAAATAATAAAAAACCCTGATATTCCAACCTTAACGCCACAAAACTATAAAAGTAAAATAACCTCCTTGTGTTTCTCATATATCAAAAAAGGACAAGTAAAAATCAATTCATTTCAGCTTTGCCTTAAAAAATTTATGTCCTCCCTAGAAAGAACAAAAGAAATATATCCAAGACTTTCATAATATCGTTTGATTTGCTAAATTAAGGTTGCAAGGGTTCCATATTGTTACAAGAATTCTGGGGGTTAAAAAAAAATAGAGCTGTTGAGAAACTCAGAAACGTTAGAAAGAGACATACCAGTGGGGTAATGCTATCAAATTCCTTCACAGCATCAGTGAATTTTGCAACATCCTCCTCATCAATTGCTGAAGCCAAATCCTGACAAGAGAACAACACTTTGTTCAAAATAGTTCCTATACCTAACTTTTGCATCTATTAATCCAAGGAGAAAGATATACGTAAGGAATGCGTTAATGCTGAAAAAGAAACTTTTATAGCCCACAGTAACAGTAAATGTTATTCCTAAATACTTACAGCCAAAAGTTTGTACTCCCGGGTTCTCGAGAAAGTGAGATCCAAATCCTGCACAGCCAACGGAGGCTCTGTAATAATGTAAGTAGGACTTGAATGTTCAACATACTTACTATCAATAACAAGGACTAATAAGTAAGTGCCTGATATCGCTCAAGTGCGTTCGTTATGGCAACAATGTCTCCTCTACAGAGCTGGCAAAGCCCCGCATTAAGAAGATGTCCTCTGACGCCATACTTCAGCAAATTATTGTTAAGTGATGTTTGAGCTACCTCTTCATATATCTGGATAGCCTTCGGATATCTGATGACAAAGAAATCAGCTTAGCTCTGATTAAACACCACATTGTACAGGAATTTGGTCTTTCACTACAACTAATTACTAAACAAGGGATCAGTATAGGTCACAGCATACTGTTCAAGTTGGGCAGAAAACTGAGCCACTTTCAGCTTGCACTGGTTTGCAGAAGTTGCGCCTCCTCCAGTTTCAAAAAATTCGGCAGCCCGTTCAAAATATAATATAGCCTTTTCATTGTTTTGCTCAAGCTCATACAAGTCACCGATCTCCTGAATTCCAATAAAACAATTCTTGTCAGCTGAGATCCGTAGCATTGTTGGTTTCATTAACAAGTTGACACAATAACAAGTACTAGTAACAAGCACAAAGGACTGAACAAACTACGAATAGTTACAAGATTTCTTAGTATATAATTTAGTTAAGCAATCCATGAGAGATAAAACTTTTTGAATAACCGTCAGAAGTAAAAGGAGACAAAAAATAAAGAATGAATCACCTTGCAATATCTTGCAGCCATACTATCTTTGCCATTTTCCATGAAAATGTTTACTGCTTTATCTAAGCATGAAATAGCCCCTGCAAAATGGTGAACAATCACTTTAGCTTGAACTGTTTGAAAACTTGAGTCAAAATGAAAATGGTGATATCAAACCCCTTTTATCATCATTTTACCAAAAGGGTTTAGTTACTAAGACCAATATAGAGAAATCCCGAAATATTACCCCCATTTCCTTAGTTTCTTATAAACAAAATAGTAATAATTCTCGGTAAAAAAGTAATAATAATCTCAAACAAAAGCTAAGATAGCTTCTAAGGAAGCATTGTGAATGTCCCAAAGAACCATTTGATCCCGTACTTGTTTTACTTCCGGATAAAGAATTAAAACATTGGGAATAGCTCAATTCCATCTCAAAGATTTAGCTACAATAGCAGAACATGTTTTAGAATTGAAACTACTTACATCTATGACATATATATACACATAAAGGCATAAGCGTTACCTTTAGTTGACGTCTTCTTATAGCAATTTGAAGCATCTACATAAGCAGTGGCAGCCTCATGCTTGCTATCTACCTAAAAAGAAAAAAGTCCTCAATAATCAAAATTAAGAACAACGATTAGCCTGATCATAATAACTAATAATCATAGTAACTAATAAGTATACTGGCATAAAAGAAACTCACCTTCAAATAACAATTAGACAATTTGATAAAAACTGAACCAGCTCTATCCCCTGTATTTTTAAATAAAAATAGTTTTTTTAGAAAAAAAATTAAACAAGAAAAAAAGAAAAGAAAAGGATATAGCGTAAATCATAATTAAGATTTAGCTGATTTAAGAGAGGATTGGATTGGAATAGAGAGAGAAAATAAAAGAATACAAGACTTGGCGAGCTTAAAGTGATTGGCTGATTTAGCGTATAGGTCAGCTGCATCTTCGTACTTGGAGCCGAATAAACCCCAGCCGTTGATCTTCTTCTCGGCTTTCTTCTGGAATTCCTCTCCTTTCGCCATGTGATCACCCATCCTTCCAACACAAAGATAGCACGGCAAAGTAAGACGGACCGAAAGAAAAAGAGGGCAAAGGAAAGATGAAATGCTTCGTTTGGTAGGAAAATGAAGTAAGAAATAGGGAACGGAAATGTCAAAACGAAAATATCCATGTAAATATATAAATATTTAATCTGTATTATTGTATATTGTTTTTTCTTTTTTTTTTTTTCGACAATTAGAGCTAGGGATTTTGAACCAAAGATTAAAATATCTGGATGTTTGTCCGTATTGTCGCAATAATATTTATATTTTAAAATGTCCGTAAAATATTGATAATGCAAGAAGGTATCAATAGTGATAAAATATCAATAAAAAAAATAATATCGAAATATTTATGAATATTATTATAATAATATCATTGATATTTTGAAATATTAACTGAAATATTATTTTTTTTTTCAAATCATTTTTTTCAAATAAAAAAATAATAGTAAATATAAATAAATTATAATTTTATCCCCACAGTACGTCAATACAGTTTTGAAATTTCTTATATTCAACGAATTCCATGGTCGCAGAGATATCAATCTTAGTATTCGGACATTTGAGAAGCAATTTGAAAAAAAAAACATAAGAGAGAAAGAAGATTTAGCCAAAGTTATACAAATTTTATTTCTACGAATTTCGAATCAATGAACATATGAACATATGATTTTCGAATCAATAAACATATAAATTCACCAGAGTTTATACGATCTTAATTTTTATAATCCAATAGAGAGTTATATTCAAAACAGTAGAATACAAACAATTTCTTTGTTTATGAAATATTTATTCAACCTACTCCTCAAACTAATATTGATATATTCACATATATTCATTAAGATTTTTCATCGAGATAATTTAGGTAGACTGCTACACTTTTTATTATAACACCTCTAACCCATAAAATACTTGCTGATATTGTATTTGAGACAGAAAATAACAAAATGCTAAATTTGATACCAAGTTTAAATTCTTACTCCAAAGCTAAATATTTATTTATTTTTATTATAGATAATTGTAGAAAAAGTATCGTGAAGTATGATTTTTCTACAAATTTTATTTTATTTTTTGACTTATGCAAAATCATATTTCTATATTTCAAATATTTGTAAATTTATATTTTTGTATATAAATTAAGTAATTTGTGTTAATTATTTTAAATTATTTTTAATAATTTGTTTATGTTAGTCAATAAAATTAAAATAATATTAATTTAAATTTTGTGTTTAGTGAGAAATTTTTATATAAATTTAAAGTATGAATGTATAATTTTGTAAAAGTAAAAATATAAAAATATCTTCTGGCTAACATTTTTTTATTATTTTATAATTAAATATTGAAAAGTGTATTTGTCGGTGCAGATTTTCAACCAAAACACTAACTTCGTACAACTTGCACTTTGTGTCAAAAATTAAAACCTTCGCCAATATCAAATATCAAATGGATGATTGTAGAGGCCAAACCACAGTGATCAATGACTTAAGATGTGGCACGGGTGTGATATCCAGCAAACACTCGCGGAAGTGGTGACAACTGTCCTTATATATTGGTGCACATGATTGTGACTGTGCTAAAATAATTTAAACGCCAAATAAGCTGGATACGTTTTATCCTAATTAGGCTTGGTTCCATTGTTTTTTTTTTATTTTTTTTTTTAAAATGAGACTTAATTAATGATTATTATTTATTATAAATTTAAAAAGAAAATAATACAATCTGTTAAAATTTAAATCCTTAATTTTTTAAACTCATACACGTATTTTTCAAATTTTGGACCAACTGAACTAGTTTCAGTTAACTCTAGACTCGATGGTACTAAGTCAATTGTCTTATATTTGAGCTCTCCGAACATCCGAAGGTGCTGAATCCATTATAATTGCTTTATTGTAATTGAGCTTGGATCGGACACTTCAAGTTCCCAACCGATCACAGTTCATTTCTTTTTAATTCAACATTGAGTCACAAAACTCAGAGGATGTAATTCAAAGACCTCTTAAATAGCATGTTTTATAGAATATACCCGTTTTAAAACTCTTTATAAAATATAATTTTCACGTGGCGAGCATTTTGAGCATGGTTGAGCGTTAGTCCGATCAAGGGTAATTCAATTGAAAATGGTCTATCTTCAAAAGCACACTATTAGATGAGTCTATCTTTAAAAAAAAAAAAAAAAAAAAAAAAAACACATATTAAGCTCAATAAACGCCGGCTAATAACTAGAAAATATCGGGGGTGGCCCTGACCGTGTCATGTTGGCGATTTCTACGTGGCGGTCTTTTTTGCCCCTTTGTTTCTGGGTGAATCGATTCATTCGGAAGGCAGGCAGGCAGCTCAAAATTTCGCGGGTCACGTTTCAAAGTGTTATTACTGTGCCAGCTTTTAGCTATTTGGTTGGATCTCAATCTCAGCTTTTGACAACAATAATTTTCCCCAAATTCCTTTACACCCCAATTCTCACGTGCCTCACTCTCTTCTCTTCTCTCCCTCATTTTGCAGCTTTATTCTCAAACCCCCTTATTCATCGTCAGTAATATCCACGATCAGGTATGAATTTGATTCGTTTGATACAGATCCCCCCCTTGTTTATATATATATATATTATATATATATATATATTTTTTTTTTCAAATTTTGTTTTTAAGTAATAATATGGATTGTTGTTCTGCCAGTTGTTTGAATTGGATTGGATTGGATTGGAGCATAATTATGATGGAGAGAGCAGATTCAGGGCAGAAACTGTATTCAAGGATGCGGCTATGGGAATTCCCAGATCAGTACGTGATTGAGCCCACTGATGGCTCTTCTGCTGCCTCTCTCTCTATCAATCGTCACGACGCTTCTTTCACTCTCATTGGTTCGTCCTTTTTCATTTTTTTTTTTTTTAATAAAAATTTTGATATATATATTTTTAATTATTTCCTCAATTAATTCCCAATTTATTTCACTGATGATACTTTCTCCACTCCAGATGAGCTCCCTGAATCCAATTCTCTTCGAGTTCCCAAAATTCAGACTATTTTCGGTGTGGTTGGAATGCTTAAGCTTTTGGCAGGTAATTTACTATTGTGCTTTTGGTAATAATAGCAGCAACCAAGCAAGCAGCTTCTCTTATACTCCTCATTTTGTTTGGTTTTTAAAACTTGCTTTTAGGATCATACTTGATTGTCGTAACCGAGCGCGAATGCGTCGGATCTTATTTGGGGCATCCCATTTACAAAATCTTATCGTTGAAAGTTTTCCCTTGTGACCATTCTCTCAAGACATCCAATGCACAGCAGGTGCATCTTCTGCTGCCTTGCACATTTTCATTTTTATTTATTTTTCGTTATTCGAATACGTAGTAACTCTGCTAAATTTCTACAGAAAAAGATGGAAGCCGAGTTTTCGGGCTTGCTTAATATTGTTGAAAGGACTTCTGGTTTGTTTTTCTCATATGACACTAATTTAACCCTCAGGTGATCTTTTGTTTTTTTTTTTTTTTTTTTTTTTAGATTTTCCTGCTATACTTTTTATTGCTAATTTTGATAAGGAAAGAAAAGACTGAAGTTTATTTCCACTTTTTGAATGTTAGAGCTGAAATTCTTGTTATCATTGTGTCTTCATGTCTTGTGTGTATACAAGTGTACAAAGATTGCATGATTTAGGTGATGAATCCAAGTTGCTCCCTCTTTGGAGACAGGTTAGCTTTGATTCGATTTTGCTGCAATTGCTTTCCTTTTTTCTATTTCATATTCCTCACTCTAATTGATTTTATAATGAAAGGCTTCTGGGTTAAAATTAATGTTGCTTTTCTTGTATCCGAAAACGATTATATATTTATATGCGAGTAACGGGCTTTTTAAGCTCCATATTTGTGGATGTTACCTTGTAAATTATATTCCTATTTAGTAGAAAGTTCTGCTTATTTTTCCAATTTTTTTTTTTTCCTCACAGGCAGAACCTAGATTTCTGTGGAACAATTATATGTTGGAAGTGCTCATAGATAACAAGGTTGGCTTTTTGCAATGTTGCCTTTACTTGCCAGCTTGATTTCCTTTTGAACTTTTATGTTTGTAATCCCTAATTGCCCATACATGTATGCTTCCATGTTTGCAGCTTGATCCATACTTGCTTCCTGTTATCCAAGGGAGTATCCTTTATGTTGATGCTGCTTTATGCTTTTTGCCGTATTTTCTTTAGTTTAACTGTTGCATGGCTATATTATTTGTCAAATGTGTGTTTCCGTTGGAAGGTTCTCCTTAATTAATCACCAGGCTTTCAGCACTTTCAATCGGCAATGGGGAAAGATATTATTGATGTTACTCTGATTTCCAGGAGATGCACAAGGAGAAATGGTATCTAAATCTCATATTCTCTGGCTTTAATATAAATGTTTTATATATGATATTGTGCATGTTACTGAACACTGGTTTCTGTAATTTATTAACTACAAAGAAGCAAATCATGTTAGCTAGCCAGTTTGTTGGGTTATGCAACAAATATCCTTCATGTGATGGTGATAAGTGCTTTACCAAAATCACAAATAAGAAGACGACATTGAGAAGTATTATACCCAATGACAACTAACAGTACAAAAATTCCTGAGGAAAAAAAAAAAAGAAATACAGAGGAAGGTTGAGGAATTTAAAAGGAAGACTATTATTGTTTCTTGTTTCTCTTTTCTTTTTGGAAAGGAGGATTGATATTTGGATCATCTATATCTTGTCCTGTCAAGAATGGGGAACATCAATTGCAAAATGAAACAATCCTGTATAGACCCAACAGGGAAAAGAAAACAGATTTTCGAGCTCTGGCTCTTTTTTACCAGTAAAAGAAATATTTTTATGTAGTTAGCTCTGTCTTCTAACTCTAAAAAATAATACACATTTTCTTGAAGGCACGCGTATGTGGAGAAGAGGAGCTGACCCTGATGGGTACGTTGCAAATTTTGTAGAAACCGAGCAAATTATGCAGTTCAATGGGTACACAGCATCATTTGTGCAGGTAAAATTTAAGTGTTACTAGGGTTATTTTTACTTTTGTGTTTTCTGAAGTTGTGGTAACTGTCTTGGAGTTACCATCATATGCAAGTGCCGCACTTGAACATTTATGATTCAGACGTCTCATGTTTGATTCATATGAATTTCTTTTGCAGGTTCGGGGGTCAATTCCATTGCTGTGGGAGCAAATAGTGGATTTGACGTATAAGCCCAAGTTTGAGCTCGTTAAACCAGAGGAAGCCGTGAGTTTGTGGTTACTTTTTCCTTGCATGTTAGTTTGATTCTACATCTATTGCTCTCTATCTGTATTTGACTTCTGGTCCGCTAAACTATTATGCAGCCCAAAGTAGCAGAGCGACATTTTTTGGATTTAAGAAAGAAATATGGAGCTGTTTTAGCTGTTGATCTCGTCAACAAGGTGCACCATGTTATTATTTATTATTTATTATTGTTTCTTATAATTTTCCAGGAGATCAAGTATTTTGTATGCTATATACTGTAGTATATGAAAACCTTCACTGGCGTTTGTTTGTCCTATATAAAAAACAAACAGAAATAATTTATGTGGTTTGAATCTTATTGGGGTGTTCACTTTCCTGACATTTCCATATCTTATCAGCATGGAGGTGAGGGACGCTTGTGTGAAAAATTTGCAGGTGCCATGCAGCATATCATTAGTGATGATGTTAGGTACAATTTCTCTCTCCTCTTCTCAAGAACATATCTGTAAATTATTTGATCTGTTTCATGTGATAGCCATGGGATACTGCAGATATTTGCACTTTGATTTTCATCACATTTGTGGACATGTTCATTTTGAGCGCCTCTCAATTCTTTACGAACAAATTGCAGATTTTCTCGACGGAAATGGGTATGATTTCCTAAAGATAACAATCGATGCTCAGTCCCAATATATATTTTATGCATATCTGGTTATCTGATGTATTGTGTTCTTTTGAACAAACAAAATGAGATAATAAATTTGTGTGCTTAGTTTTATTCGCCATAATCTCGCTCTAAGATGCTTTTAGATGTACTTATATATACTCAATGTGCCTCTGTTTTACATCTTCTCCTAATTTTTAAATTACAATTGATAGGTATTTCTTGTTGAACGAAAAGGCTGAGAAAATGAAGGAACAACATGGAGTTGTAAGAACCAATTGTATAGATTGCTTAGACCGTACAAATGTTACACAGGTACTTACACCTTGTCAGAAGATATTATTCTATCTAATTGTTTTGTTTACAGTGTACAGCATACATTATTCACCATTATATGGTTGTAGAGCATGATGGGTCGAAAGATGTTGGAATGCCAACTTAGAAGGTTTGGTGTTTTTGGTGCTGACGAGACTATTAGCTCACATCCAAATTTTGATGAAAGCTTCAAGATCTGTGAGTTCATTCTACTGTTCTTATTCTGCTTCCGAGTTACCATGGCACTCTTTAATATACTTGCCTCTTGTAAACAATCTATTCCAAGCAAGTGAAACTGAGTTTTCTCAATATATATATATATATATATATATATTTTTTTTTTTTCTTAAGTGTGGGCTAACCATGGGGATGATATAAGCATTCAATACTCTGGTACTCCAGCTTTGAAAGGAGATTTCGTCAGGTAGTTCTGGAACCTTTTTATATATGCTGTGATACATTCTTGTGCATAAAGACTTCAGCCGAATTACTCACTTTGGTTGGATTAGCAGATATGGCCAACGGACAGTACACGGGATTCTCAAGGATGGATGGAATGCCCTTGCACGCTACTATTTAAATAACTTTCGTGATGGAGCAAAACAGGTTAGTTTACTTTCTCTCTATCGTCATTTTATTTCCATTTACTTCAGATAAAATGCTCTGGTGCCTCCTCTTTTTATTTTTTCCCCCCTATTAAAAGTAGACCTGACATATTTCTCATAATTCCATGATTCTTTTGGCTTATACGTGAAGGATGCAATTGATCTCCTGCAAGGACATTACATTGTTTCGGTCAGCCGTGAAATGAGCCCATCATCTCAAAAAGGAGGCCTTGAGGCTGTAGCTGTGAGTAAACCTTGATTATATAACACGAGTAAATCGTAGTTTCTGTGTTATGACCCTTTGGTCGCCTTTCTCGGCCTCATCTCCAAGTGTGTCTATTTATTGCAGTCATTTCCACTGGCTTTGTCATTGGTTTTGATGGGCTTCTTGTTTGCGACCATGTCACTTAGGCAAGGTACGCCTAAGTTTCCTTTGTCTAACATAGTAATGCCAGAGTTCTGATACAAAAACAAAATTTATAGGTGAATGATGATTATCTAATTTCTTCTTGATTCATCTTTATGCAGTTCGGTACGACCTTGGGCACTTATTCTTTTCTATAATGTGGGCAAGCCTCAGTGTGGCCTTAGCAGCATTTGTGAGAGCCAATGGACGGATTTTCTGCGACCGGCCCCGTCTACACAGGCCTCGACATTAATTGGGTTCCTTAAGTTCTGCCCAAATTCAATTTTCCAATGCACTATTCTATGATTGCTGCTCGTTGTTTTGGTTATTTCTAAGTTGAATTCCTGATATATTGAAATTTTATTATACACGGTAGAGACACACTCATTGCTTGAGTTGGTTTAGCAGATGTCATCATCGTCATTCTTTTTGTATAATTTGGCTCTGTTGTGGCTCCTTCGTACTGGGAGCTCAACATGAGAGAAATAAAAAAAACTAAAAATAAAAAAACGAAAAAAAACCTAACCAAAATTCAGGCCTCGCACTGAATTTTCAGAATTTTTATTTGAAAAATATGGTGGGCTGTGTTTTTTTTTTTTTTTTTGGTGGTTTTTTTAGATTTGGTACAGTTTTTATTAAAAAAATACTGTTTTTAAAATGTATTTAGAAAAATATTATTTTTTAAAATAATCACTAGTAATTGATAATTAGTAATCAGTAATCAATAGTAATCAATCAGTATCTTATTTATAATTGATATATAATTAGTAATCAGCAATTAGTTTTTAAAAATAATCTTCTGTAAAAAAATTTTAAAAAGTAATATTTTTAATAAAAATTGTACTAGACTGTAAACTGAAATCCGTATTTTTTTTTTAATTCTTTTTTGTTTTTATAAGTAAATGTGTTAGAAATTCAAAAATTAAAACAAATGCTTTCAACTTTGGAAACTGTTGGGCACTAAGCCCATCTTACGTACAAGTGTTATTCAGGCCTAGATTTCAGAAGTTCGAAACCCAAACTCAGACCAGTTTGTTGGACTCCAAGGAGAGAGAAGTCACCCAAAAGCGTGGGCTCTTGAACAATGGAGACCAAATATTAAGGGCTTCACTCCACCCCCCGACGGTGACAATATTTGCAGCCACGCCAAAATTCTGGCGGTGTTTTTCACAATGCACATTTAGGTCGAAGCAATACTTTTGGCTTATGAAAAAAGAGTTCAGGGTTTAATGAAAAAGAAAAGAAAAAGACAAATAATATAGTAATTTATTGGGTCCACAAAATAGAAAAAGGAAAAACTTAATAATAAGGCAGCTCCCTATACCCTCGAGTTTGAAAGTTTCAGATAAGTGAAGATATATTTATACTGTAGCAGAAATGTAGAATTTGATTTGGATATCTATTTAGGCTTGTAAGTTGAAATGAAAAAATAAATTAGCTGTATACCACTTTTTTTCCTCATTAATTAAATCTACCACTATACTACTTTTTAAATAAATTCTTAATGAATTCTTGACGATCTTGATGGATTCTTGATAAATTATTGATAGATTCATGATGATCTTGATGTATTCTTGATGGATTATTGATATTGGCAGTGATCTTGATAAGTTCACGATGAATTCTTGACAAATTTTTGATAATTTTGTTAAATTTTTTACGGATTCTTGACATTAGTGGTAATCTTATTAGATTCTTAATGGATTCTTAACGGATTCTTGATAAATTCTTATAGATTCTTGACTAATTCACTTCAAAAAGTGATAGAATCTAATAGTATTGATAAATTTAGTTAAACATTTGAAAAAATGATAATTGTCTACTTAAGCTGAAATAAAACTCCTGAATCCATGTTACCACTTGAATAAATTCAGCACTAACGATTCAAATCAGTAGAGACCTTGTTTATTTATTTCTTCGTTATCATTATTATTTGTTTTATACTAGTAGCACGTTAATGATGATATCTACTGTCAAATAACAAGTAACTAAAACTGGCAATTCATCAATGGTATTTTAACACCATTAGTCATTCACCATTCTTTGCTCCAACAATGCCATGAATCTTTGATGTCCAAAAATGTGGTTGGCCAAGTTGGACAACCCTACCCACAATACCAAAATGCCTTATATAATTGGGGTCATGCACACTTTTTGCCTCTATATGAAAACACATTCATTCTAGTGGTTGGGAATGGGATATATGTCACATTACAAGCTATAGTAAAGCTATATAGCTATAGGCCAATATTTGGGTCGATTTTTGCCAATTTCTCATCTCTAATACAAGACCAGTCCACGTCTATATAGCTCAAATCCTTATCAGAAAATTAGCTGAAGATCTCAGCTGGGGATTCGGTTGTTTGTTCTAAGGAACAAGGCTGCTTTCACTTTCCCATAATTCTCTACCCTCTGAGTTGTAACAAACTCAATTATTAAATGTCAAACCTTAAAAACGAAATTGGACTACAATTCTCACAACTTTTTATAGCCAAATGGAAGAGTGTACTGACTACTTACTTGGGGTAGGGTTTCTTTCTTTTGCTTTTGGATCTGATAGTAATGTATGCACTGCCTTTAACTATCTCAAAATTATATTCTTGCTTCCAATTTTTGAAGAGTATAGGGAAAGTGACTACAATATTTGCGATATTCCCTTTCATATATGTCTCTTATGAGTGCTATATGCATGCATGTAATTCCTTTCTCATTTGGTTATTGTTTGTATATGTTTATTCTCTTATGTTACATTCATAGAAAACATCTAAGTACCTTCTTCGATGGACATACTTTGTTAATTAACTAATGTGAAAGACTAAATTTATATGAAATCTTCGCTTTGTAAAATGATATGAGGTTTAAAGTAATCTGAATAAAAAGCTATATAATGTGCATGTCTTTGAAATTCATGAATTCTAGTCATATATTTATAAAACGTATCAAAATTAAAACGATAGACTAACATCCAAAATTGATAGAATTTAATCAAAATGCAATTAACGGCGGTTCGCGAAACATTATCTTTTTGGATGAAAAACCAAACTTTAGACAGAATTTCAAGAGAGAATAGATATCCCAATTACGTTCGTTATCTCTCAATATAAACTAGAGTGTTTTATTAATAAAGACAATTATAAATATGAGTTCATAGTAATAACATCCCAGAGGGAAGAACTTAAAAAAACACAAAGCAATAATAGTTAGACCTAATTAATAACAATCACATCTTGGCAACAAGCCAACAAAACAAGAGCATGAACCGAGAACAAGACTACCAGATTAAGACCCAGGTGGCATAGACTCCATATGATACTATCGTGGATTAACTCTCTTGATTCATTACTAGCGAGACCTATATATATATATGTATATATATATATATATATATCTAAAAAAAAGAAAAGAAATTATACATTATTTATAGTTATTTACTCTCTCACAATAGTCATTTACTCTCAACGTGAGAGTTACGTCTACTTTTTGTCACTACAAGTTTTCACTGTGACGAAAAAAAATATAGTAGATGAAAATTTTATCTCACATATTTCTTAAATTTTACGAATTCTCTTCATCATTTCACATATCCAAATTCAACACTCGAAATGTATATGTGTAAAATTTAAAAAATACCCACAAATTTGTTTTCAACTTGATTCCTTTCTCTGTAAATGTGAGATTAAAAAGAAAATCCATAGAGTATCTGATAAAGACAGATTAGCCAAGCAGAAAGGATGCCTAAATGAAGAAATTTCAACTGAGCGAGCCAAGAGTCACCTCAAAATGCAACATTCAATACAGAAGTCACATTCACTTCTGTTAACATGTAGGTATTTTCTTTTATTGAATTTTTAAACCCAGTTGCCATACAAAGATTTCCTCCCACAAAATGATTTATTACGTGTCACAGGACGTCTTATCATGCAACAATCAAAATTTCACTATTATTTTCTCTGAGGAGTGTAGATGAGATGCAGTACGTTTCATCAAAAGAAAGGCCTAGTTAATTTACGTGTCTTCAAGAAATTGGTTCCCGATATATATATATATTTTTTCAAATTCCGTTCAAATCTCCTTGATGACCATGGAAAGCTTTCTTCAACTAAGAGAAAAAAGACAAATGTCTAAATTCCAATAGGTCAAATGACCTATGTTCATAGAAATTATTGAAAAGGTGTTTGATTGAAAATGTGGGAGAATATATAAAAACTTAAAGTTTCATCTTCGTAGATGTTTATCCTTTAATGGGTGTGGCAAATTTGGCGAATTAGAAAATAAAGCAGTAACCCTAACTATATGCTAGAGGGTAAATTATACTGTTGCGCTTAATATGGTGAGGTCATCCATTACATAATTTAGTAACAGAGGCCTACAAAACCAATTTGAGTAGACATGTATTTTTTTTTATTTAAAAAAATCTAATCAAAAGGATAAATAAAAAATAAAAATGGGATCAGATAATGCAAAATAATTTCTGCCTTTTATTTTGATTAGACTAAATATGGTAATCATTCTTGTCTCTGATCACTTTGAGTGGTGCTCCTTGTCAAACCCTAATTTGAAAACTAACTAGTTCACTGTGCCTAATCAGTAATCAACAGCATAATCCAACAAGAATGATTAAAAAAGATTAGAAAGGATTAATTGAAGACTTAGCTAAGTCTTTTTGCATGCGCTACCATGATGATGGCATGACGATGATGGCGTCTAAAAGTATGCGTGTACATATATATATTGCATGTATACGTACATATATACATATACACCTCCTATAAAGCTAAAAAATTAATGTTCTAATGCATAATTTATGGCAGAAGACATGGATGGATCATGTCTCCAAGTAGAATCAATCGTGTGAATAATTAAATATAGTATTTAGCCTAAAAAGTCTGGAATTCCACTCAACTCGGAATATTTGATAATATATTGTACTCAATTGCAATGCGACAAGGATTTTTGTTCCCTTTTTTCTTGGGTACATTCTTTGCATCAAATACTTAATCGTTCAGTGTTGCTGAAAACTACTAGGTTTCTAGTAGTGACTTTAATTGGTATATTCTGATCACATGCATGTTACTATTAAGACTACTTAAGAATTTAATATAGTTATTTTATTATACATTGTGAATATGCAGTTAAAACTAAATTAATTAACACGGTACTATTAGCTAATAGCTAGTGTTCAAATTTTGTTTATCAAATTTAGTCGCATATTACTATAATAGTCACTTGACTATCTCACTTAACGGTTACAGGTGGACTATAAGATAAGTTTTTTTTTTTTTTTTTTTTTTGAAAAAAGATAAGTTATTCTAAGAGAGAGAAAAAAAAAGACTACAACATTAGTTGGAAGTTGTAATTGGAGAATATAATCATTGAAGTCTTTCACTAATATGATAGTTAAACAGTTGAAAGTTGACCTACTCGTGATGCAAGAGATATAAATTTGCAGACTATGATTTGATGTTGTGGGTCTAATTACAATCCGTCAAAATTCCTTATATAATATAAGAATTCATATTTATATAGCTACATATATCCGTCCACTTTTTAGTTTTTGTGGTTGTAGGTGATATGTCCATTACACTACAATGTCTAATGGAATTTTTACCTATTCCATGCTTGCCTCTACCTTTTCCCTGTAAACCACATCACTAATCACTATAGTCTAATTACTTGTAACCCTTTACACTTCGTGATTAGTTTATTATTATTTCTTTTTTCGAAGGGTGATGTCAAGTGTTGGATTGCAAAAACTGACAAACCTTTGTGATCATAATATTATATAATATTTACCTATTTGAAAAACATATAATATTTGAATTTCCAAAGGGACATATTCCAAAATGTATCTTTCTTTCTGTTGGCAAGTTTGGCAATATTATAAGTTTTTTACTCTTCATTTCTTTTTTATTTGCTGAAAATTGTCTCCTACTACTCACATCTCTATCGCTGTCTAATTGAGAGGAATGCCAGGTCAAATATCGCGTCGCATCCAAATTGATGTATTATCAACAACATTCAACATTTTTAAGAGGAGATTATATACATGTTCACACTTTCTCTTTCTCTCATTAATTTGGCTGCGCGCAAGCAAATTGCAATATTGCATTGCATGCAAATGATGCCATGGTATAGAAAAGAGTATTATTCAATCACTAGCTAGCTAGCTAGTATTTATGAACTAATCATTTCCTTAAATTTACTAATTGTTTGATTTATTTAGGTCTTGTTATTTTAAAAATGAAAAAAAAGTGAAGTTCCTCAAGATATTAGTTGAGAAAATCTCAATCAGCTATTTTACTTTTAAAACTACAAAACATAATTAAATATCATCAAGCAAGCAATAAAAGTACATACATAAAATATATGTCTACTTCTTTTCTTTTCTTTTTTTCAACTATTTGATTTTGATTTTGGCTTCACAAATCCGTAAGAATTGTTCTCATACGCCTAAGGCTACGATAAAATCTGTTGTTTTTTTTAATTATCATTTTTTTGGCTATTACAAGCTTTTTATCAAGGAAAAAACAGAAAAAAAAAGCCCTAAACTTTTTTACCATTAATTGGTAATTACTAGTTAATGCATTTGATCAGCACTTGGCATGCTGTCATTTTTGTTGATGTATGTGTGAATAGAAATAAAAAAGACAATCGTTATAGCAATAGTAAATAGGGCAGCCGTCATAACATTAGTGAAAAGGGTAGTAAAAAAAGATAGCCGTAATAGCAAGTAAAAAGTAGTGCTCTCACTACCTTTCAAGGCCTATAAATAGAGACTTCATTCATCATTCTCTTTGTCCCAAAATTTGAAAACATTTCAAGTTCTCTTTTCTAATTAAATCATTTCTTTCTCTTTATTTCTCCTTTTAAAGAGAGTAGAGTTTCTTTGTAAAAGAAGAAGTTTCAAAGAGTGCCAGTGTAAGGTGTGTCACGACCCAAAACCCGAGCTAGTGGCAGAAGGGGAATTTCACAAAGTTGGAAAATTCCTTAATTGATTTGAAAAGAGTCAAAAGTTCTAGTTTTTATAAAAACAGTCCATTTAAATAAAATAATCGGAATTTCATCCAATGAACCACTCCCACAGTTCGTATACACCATCAAACATAAATTGAACAATTACTTAAAAACACGAAATAAATTTCAATACCCATCATCATCATCATCGTTCATAACAGATGTCAAATACCAGAATGGTATACATAAGTTTGTAGACAAAATAGAAAGTAGTAATCTTGGTTCAATGCTAACATAGAATTCAAATAGTCCAAAGACTACGACAATAGACTCCAAGTATTACCAAGAGGCGAACTGCAATCCAATGATCTCTTACTCTTCTTGATCACCAAGATCGCACTGGACCACCACCTGAGGAGGAAGGTAAGGGGGGGTGAGCATACAGTGTCCAGTAGGAAAATAGTTATCTCGGGGAAAAATAGTTCAGTGATGGAAATCTCCTGCATGGTTAGTTCAAATCCAAAACATACACACACGTATATATATAATCCAGACCGGGAGCCAATATATATATAACAGTGTAATCAAAACTATCACTCCATATGCACATGATACAAATCAACCCATACCCATGAGCTCACATCCTTTCATCTGTGGAAACTCAGGATGATGGCACTAAGTGTACCTAACAGCCTGCCTGATACCTAAGCCCATACCCAGAGGGGACACCCATATGTCGCCTATCAAACCTGGAGGGGCAACCGAATTGCCTACACCTGCCACATGGGGAGGTAATCAGAAGTAACAAGACCTCGCGCGAGTTTATGGACTTTTACTGACGGTGGGGCACGCAGCGCCACACTGTAAAATCCATGATGCTAATATGGTACTCATGTATGATCCTACGACACGTGCAATACAGAACTGAAGTGTAAAAACTACTGTACTCTGGTTTTTCAGTAAAACATGCATAATAGGGTTTTATAGAAAAATAGGCAGCATAACGGCCCTATATTTTAATATAGTCAAAATAACCTGCACAAAGCAAATCCCAGAGTAGTACAGTATATATCGTATAACCAGATTCCATCACATATAATTCAAATCATTAAAAACACACTTGTTCTTATATACTGCAGAAAATAAGTTTTAACTCAAAAGCGGTATAAAACGAAGGTAACTAAACCCCTACCTCAACAGAATAGCGACACCACGCTATTAAGTCCTTAAGGTGTCGTTGACGATCGCCTGGAGGGTCGAGAACCAATTCCAAGCCCTCGATCGTCCTCGTGCGAAAAACTAACTTTCTCACCGGAGCTTCAATTCTACAAACGGACCTCTTCACTGAATTCCTAGCACCCAAAATAGCTAGGTTAGACATATAACTTGTCCAATTCGGGTCCGGGTCCACACCGGATCGGTGGCATGTAAAACGAGACAAAATCTTGACCGTCCGATCTCGATTTTTGTGCCGATCACCAAACTACACAATATATATATCAAACTTCTCCATTTTCTGAGTACATTCCAAAAATGCAGTTAAAAATACAATCCAACGATCGGATCGAGAACAACAACCAAAAACTCGAAATGACCAAAAATGGCAACTTTCAATCCGGACAAAATGGAGTTGAGATATATATACCTTAATGATCCTTACGACGATACGAATCCAACAGGACCGGTTTGAGGCCGAAAGGTGGCCGGAATCGTCTCCGGTGACGGAAAAACCGAAATGGGTCGAAACGGCTTTTATGGCTTTTTCCGGCGACCCAGGTGGCGGCGGCGAGCGGCGACGGGTGGTGGAGCTTCGTGGCAGCGAGGCGAGGCGACGCCGGTCGGTGGGCGGCCCGGACGGCGGCAGGCGGCGGTTCTGCGGAGGCTCGGCCGAGAGGGAGAAGAGAGGAGAGAGAAAGAGAGATTTCGGGGGAGGGAGGAGAGAGAAGAGAGAGAGAGAGAGGAAAGAGGATGTGCACGTGGCCCATCCTTATAGGGCTGTGCAATTTTTCAAAAATTGCACATAAGTCCCCAAAATTTTAAATCTCTATCAATTTAGTCCTCCGAAATTTGTAATTTAGTCCCTCTGAACAAAATTTTTGCAAATTAGTCCCCACAATATTTTATCCGAAAAATTGGTAAAATGTCCAAATTACCCTCGAAAATTCCAGGTTTTTACAAGGTGTGAGTGAAAGAATACTTGTGAGAAAGTGCTTGGGTATATTGGGGTCATTGGGTAGAAAAGAGAGAAATATATATAATTGTAGAAACTTTTCATATAGTGAAATTCTTTTCTGAGAGACAGTGATTTTTTTCCTGATTTGGAAAATTTTCACTCAAATTCTTGTGTTGTGAGATTGATTTCTATTCTCTATTATTATTATCCATTATTTTGATATTTTTTTGAAGTGAGATCCTGAAAACGGTGAATTTGGGTCGGTCAGATTCCTAACAATTTTTTATTCCTACATGTCTCTCCCTATTTGGTTTTGTTGCAACTTTTCGAGGCCCAAATGACTAATGAGTCTATTTAAAAGAGTTATTTTAAATTCTATTTTCAACCATATCATTCGTGTTATCGTGAGGAAATAACTTCGCTCGTATTAGGCATAAACGTGCCTTTTTGTTTTTACGAATAAAATGTAGGTTAGAAATCTTTTACTTGTTTACTATATATTGTAACAACTTGCACCAAAATTCTTTTTCTAATTAGACGTCATTTTTAGTTATGACCCGTCTCTATTCATACATTGATGGAGGTCAAGACTTGAGAGATTAAGATATTACAAATAATTGACATTACACATAGCAATTAGTGACGTTGAAAAGGAAAAAAGGTAATAGTTAAAATGTACTTTTCCTCAACATATAAATATATAGTTTTTTCTTTTCGACTGGTAATATACTACCCCCAGGAATACTCTGATCAAAATTAAGCAGGATATTGAATGTGATCTTCCGATATGATACCAACATTAATTTGGCTACCAAATTAACATTGACAAAATTATATCACTAATTCTAATTAATAACCACAAAAATTTATATATATATTTTTTGTGACAACACAACTTGGTGCTAGGACACATTGAATATTTCTTTGCTAGTTAGTGGCTTAGTGCAAAGTCGAAGTGATCTCTACAATATATAATGCTTAATTGATACATGAGTTTATTATTTAGACTGTACATAAAGTCTTCCTTAATTATGCAGAGAGGTTTAGCATTTAATTAGTAGCTCTCGGACCCATATTGAGGAATAAATATTTGTCTAATTAACACAAAGATTAAGACAAATATTAATTTGGTGGGTCTAGGAACTAGAAACCACATAAATGTGTTTTCATATTTGTCTCTATTTGTTTAGCTCCTCCATTTTCTTCGTGGACCAATACTCACTATAATTTTGTAATTCAAATTAGAATTCAGAGATTAGTACTTTTTTTATTATTTTTCTTATAGGGCGGCTTAAGATTTCCATAATCCTCCAAAGAGAATATGGATATTGGATGTCCACTAAAAAACTCTCTTTCTCCCTGTCTCAAAATAAATAGCTACACACAAACATATGTGTTTACATTAATAATACACACGCGCGTATAAACAAACCCTATTGCAAGCACGCTTATTATTTTTTTTCCCAAAGGAAAACACAGATCCTGGCTTTATGTTACGAGCCAATACATTAATTTTACTATTGTTTATGCATTCGAAGACAAGACTAAGCTAAATAGAACTATGATGAAAAATAATAAATTAAGCTTCACAAGAGGATCAGCTGTCGAAGATAAGTTATAGTATACAAAAGTGGATATATACATATATATATATATATAAATATGAGATATTTATCATATCCTCCAATAAAAGGAACTAGTGGAATTTCATTTTTTTTACACTACTAGTGAATGAAATATTATGTAATGTAAAAGAAAAGAAAGATTCTTGTTCTAAAATAACTAGAGTTCGAGACATGAGAAGCATCTTTGACATCAATATTGAGCTGTAGGCGTAGGAAAGAGACCTACCTAGGGTCACCTAGGGTCATTGATGGGACATGGGTCAAAAGAAAGATAAAAAAAAAAAAAAGAAATACTACAGACGACATAAGGGTAATCGTGATTTGTTAAAAATAATTAAATTAATATTCTGAGTACATCGCTTCTTAATTAAGAGGGGTTTCAGTATTTTTTTTTCGATTTATTATTTAGGAACTGGAACCAATATTCTTTAAAAATAGGGTTCAGAGAATAGGACGACTATATTGTCAAAATATGTAAATATATATGTTTTATCTATATATATATATTATACATGGTTATCAATCATTATTAATACTATTTTTCACTCTTATTTTTGTATAAAAAATGTGCAAAAAAAATTTATCGCCTAAAATAAGATCTATATATAAGTAAAAATAAAAATACTTGGTGCCCATTAAACATACCCACTAATCATTCGGCAACCACCATCCACGGTGGCAATTTTATCGAGTGGAACCTTTCTAATCTGAACACTTGACGTGGTAGATTAGCAATATGACAACAATTGTTAAGATTAATGCTACATCATTTGGTGCAATTTTTTTTATACAAAACATGAGTATTCCTAATATTATTTTAGAATTTAGTCCTAAAAACTCGGCTTTTAAGGAATAATTGCCAAATAAAGGGTTCATATATATTCACTGACATTTTGTTTCTGTTATCTCTGGGACTTTTGGAATGTATAAAAATTTAATTATTCATTATCTTCTAAAACCTGAACTTGAATTAGAACCATAATGCTAAATCTAATAGTAGTAATGACGAGGAAATTAATGTTTTTTTTTTCACTGGACATATATGTTTGTTTATATATATATATATATCTGTTAATTTAATAGCTATTTTGTTTCTATGTGTAATTATTTTTTTAAGCATTTGATCAACAATGATCCAATAATTATAATGAAATATATGAAAATACGTGTATTATAAATATTTTTTTTATTTATTTTATAATAAAATATATATAATAAATTTTTATTATGTGTATGAAAAAAAAAAATAACCGCTGGATCGGTGGCATATATATAAAGAGTGAGTAATTCTTGGTCCTCGCAATCGGTCATTTTGCTTCGTCTTATATATTTCCTTTAAAATTAATGTTAGTGTTCAAATCATACAATTAATTTTGTCGCAAAACTTGAGACAGCTACATTTCTGATTAAGACGCGTGACATGCATGTTCTGTGGCTAGCAGCAATTCAAGAAAATGGACAGCAAATGAAACTAGCTTGTAATAATATTGCATGATAACCTCGCGTGGCCGGTAATGATCATATATAGGTCCAACGTGGTATAAAATTTGTAACCGATCTCTATATATTGGTTCCAAAATGTCAAACGTTTATGTGTATATATATGTATTTATAAATTGACAATCTAGTTAATATTTTTTTATTTATATATAGATATTATTTTAATAATTAAATTATCATCTAATAATGATCCATAATTATAATGAAGTGCATCAAAAAAATATACATGAAAAAATATACATTATTAATGATAATTTTTTATCTAATTTTTATAATAAAAAAAATATAATAAATTTTTATTGACTAAAATAATATTTATATATAAGTAAAAAAAAATATGTACCGAATTAATGCCCTCATTTATATATGTACACTGTTAATTAGATACAATTAGCTCCATATTACGTGCATAATATGCGCGAGGATGGATTTCAGAAGAAATTAAACCCCTGTCCATTCTAGATTCTGATATGATATGGTTAATTTATTTTGGTTTCATTATAATGAATATGCTAAAACAAATTAAGTGTAATTATATAAAAAGCATAAGACGAATCAATTTTTTCGCTTTAAGGAGTCCATATCAGTATCAAAGGTCCACCGACTCTACATTAAGTGGGTTCAAGTCTCAACTCGAGTACTATCGCAACAAAAAGAGACCAATCAGCTGGTTATAATAATTATAACTTATATAAGCACTTGCAAGTTTGTGGTACTGGAGTAATTAAGACCAAAAAAAACTTTGGACTTTGGTAGCTGAGTGGAAAAATATAGACAAAAAAATAAAGGAGTATCGTTCTAGTTTCATATTAGTAGTAACACATAACATGTAAGAAAGGTTGCACAAAATAATATGTAAAAAATTACATCAATAATGTATGAACAATTTATGTCTAAAAATTATATCAATTATGTATGAACAGTTTATGTCTAAAATTATATCAAATGTGTGCAAAATTACATCTTAAGTACATCTTGAACGGAAGTACATATAGAATAATATTTGTATATGGGTATAATGCACCAAAATTTGTACTTAATGACGCATAAGATTGTATAGTCAGTCTACTGCGCCCTACGTTGGAATTATATCTGTGCATTCATTAAAGTAACACAACATTCTGAATGTATTACTCTATATATATATATGAAGAGAGAGAATAGGAAACATATTATAACCTAATTTGTTATGTATTAACAAATGTTACAACTTTTTCTCTTCTAGTGCTACATTAAAGAATGAACAGCTACAAGCTCTTAGATAAAGAAACATGAATTAAATTACTAATGATATTGGTCTCAATTTGATATATATTACTCTACTCAATATACATATATAGATATACATACTACAAGACCTTTAGTGGACAGTGATCATAAATTTTGAATCAAAATTAATAATTCCTCTCTGGCTCACTACTCTGCAGCTGGTATTAATTGGCTGACTTATTTTTTATTTTTTATTTTTTTTAACCTTCTCTTCATCCCCTACAAAAGGGTTGGTTTTGATTTGGAAGCATGTGGTGGTCCAATATTATTGCTAGGTGTGACAAGTTGTTTGGATTACAATTCAATGGGGTCCCATACCCAACTAAGCCCCTAATTTGATTTCTCCTCTTTCTTTTTTTCTCCATACCCACTTTTAAAACTCATCACCTCTCTCCCTTTTGCCTCTTTCGTTATAAATTAGTGCCCTATGAAGACAAAGAATTCCAGAACGGATGTTCCAAATTCTCAATTTTAAGAGTACCCTTTAATTCAATTCTCTTCACCCCTATCAATACACCCTTTCTCTCACTTTCTCTCTCTCTCTAGGCTACCTCTCTTCCTATAACTTAGTTATTTTTCCTTCTTGTTATCTGGGGTTTTAGCTTATATAAATTAGCAATTTGGAGAAGAAAATTAGATGTGTGTTGAGCAAGATGGAGAAGCAGGGCACGTGCATTACTAACTCTCTCATGATTATGTTCAGTTCCTCTCGATAGCTCTCTCTCTTTATTATATTATTATATTCGCGAAATTACAGGACGGGGAATTTTCAACCAAAAAAAAAAAAACAGGATTCGATTCCAGGTCCTTGAATTCAACGTAAATTACCCTGTACTAGTACAAGTTATTTTCTTGATCACTTACTAAAAAGGGTATTTGTAAATTGCATCCACTTTGTTTAATTATGCAAGCTTAGTAGTGCTATTGAGTTAGTTCTTCATGTGCCCGTCTTCCCCATCATGACCAACTTCATCTTACGGTTACTTGTTTATAGCTGCCAAGAAGAATATATTGTACATATTGATATATATATATATATATATATGTGTGTGTGTGTGTGTGTATATTGTATCCATGTTGAAGAGCTTATAATATATATTGCATGCAGACAATTCACATCAAAAATGGTGAAGCTTCGTTTTCACTTTTCAGGTGGGTCATCTTGGTTTTTAATGGTACTCGTGCACCCATATCTCTTCTACTACCAAATATCTTTTTTGGTATATAATTTTCTNTACAATTTCAAAATTTTGGTCATAAATGGGATAATACCGGAAGAAAATATTGTATCTATACATTAATATCGTCAAGAAATTGAAGCATTATAGGGAGGGCAATAGGATATTATTGATTGTAAAGAGATAACCATCGAAAGAAATTATATACGTATTGATAGCTACATAGCTTGTTAAATTAAAACAGAGTTGCTTTGAACGATCGAGTACTACTTTTCAACAATTTTACACGGTTCAGTTAGCACTTTGACTGGTTAGATAATTATGATAACTTGTACATATATCTCTGGTGTCGTCTTCATAAGAATGTAACGACCTTTGTATAAGATGATCGTGAAGGCCGTACGATCACGTTCCTATCTATAGACTCAGGGTTTTTCTCATTGCTCTTTCTCTCTCTCTCTCTATACATACATATATATATATACATATATATATATATGCCCCAAGGAACTCAGTTTTATTCAGTATAGAAAGAAAAATAACGCATGAAGAAAAATGTGCTCTCAATTTGGAGTAACTGGTTTTACGTTTTACACTAAATTCACTAAATTCACATTGAAGCTGCTTTAGAGGAAGTGTCAACGCTTAAGGGAATCGAGTAAATGGATTAAAATAAAACATTCCCATTTGAGTTTTATTCAAAAAAAAAATTCACATTAAGTGGTTCTCTCTCTCTCTCTCTCTCTCTCTCTCTCTCTCTCTCTCTCTCTCTGTCTCTCTCTTTTTACCGTATTAATTTTCGCTTATGAAAAATTTTATCTTCAGGAAGACATGATTTTCCAATTTTGGCAGCAAAATGGTATGGAAAATACTATTGGAGTATAGCCGGACGGCCAAGATGCCAATGATCAGTACCGAAAGTGAAAACACCAATATTATCGATTATGTGTTTAAATAAGTAGTTTAGTGAAAGTAGGCTCAGAAAATTTCTTCTAGTTTAACTGCATCAAGTTGCTTGATTTAATTTTCATTTCTCGTTAGACGACCTTCCATATGGGTTAATTTGCAAGCCATAATATATAAAGATGTCTCAAGTAAATTAAATGCGATCAAGCTCATCTCAGTTCAAGTAAAATCTCCATTCAAAACTTGTTTTTGTTCATGTTTACAACGTTAACTCTTAGCGATTTCAAAAATTAGGGTGAGGCATTATCGAAACATGCCGAGTTTTCCTTAACTTATCCGAAGAATTGCGGCTGATTATCATCATCATGAACTGGTACAGCCGATATGGGACAGTGGCTGCATGAGTACGAGTCCAAACCATTGTGTCTAGTCCATTGGTAATTAATTTCTACTTCCTTCTTGTCTAGGTTTTGTTGACAATGACAAGCCCCTCAAACTCCAAAACACAATACAACATTTCTTGCTTCGAGCACAAATAACAGTTTTCCCTTTACCTAAACAAGGAAATTTCAGATTTGGCTAGAAAAACCAACTTTAGTGAAGATGACTTTGTCTTTTTCTATTTTATTTTTCAGCATCGAAACAAAGAATGTAGAGTACAAATGGTCTTTCTTATCTCACAGGCTAAATAGAGTGTACTTGTACTTCGTTTAGCAATTTACACGACCATGACGAAGCATTCGCCTTTATAAACTTAAATGTGCTCTCTTATCGAACATAAGTGTAAAAATCCGGAATTTTCGAGGGTAATTTGGATATTTTACTAATTTTCTGGATAAAATATTACGGGGGTTAATTTGCAAAAATTTTGTGCAGAGAGACTAAATTGTAAATTTTGAGAGACTAGATTGATAGAGATTTGAAATTTTGAGGATTTATGTGCAATTTTTGAAAAATTACACTACCCATTCAAAACGGGCCACGTGGCCTGTTGACTCACTTCTCTCTCTCTCTTCTCCCCGGATCCCTCTCTCTTTCTCTCTCTATTTCTCGCTCACGGCCGAAGCAAGGAGGAAGGCAGCCGCCGCCGCGCCGGCCACCGTCTAGACCGCCCACCGACCGGCGTCGACTCGCCGAGCTGCTACGCACTTCCGCCAGTCATCAGCAGCTGTCGCCGACCACCAGATCGCAGGAAAAAACCATTGATATCGTTTTGACCAATTTCGGATTTTTGGCCGCCGGCGACGATTCTGGTCACCATTCGGCCTCCAACCGGTCCCGTTGGATTCATCTTATCGCAAGGATCGTCAAGGTATATATATATCTCAACACCATACTGTCCGGATAAAAAATTTCTATTTTTGGGTATTTTGAGTTTTTGAATTTTAGTTTTCGATCCAGCCGTTGGATTGTGTTTTTGAGTTCATTTTTGGAATGTACTCGGAAAATGGAGAAGTTTGATATATTGTGTAGTTTGGTGATCGGCACGAAAATCGAGATCGGACGGTTGAGATTTTACCTCGTTTTACGTGCCACCGGTCCGGTGTGGGCTCGGGCTCGAATTGGACAAGTTATATGTCTAACCTAGCTATTTTGGGTACTAGGAATTCAGTGAAGAGGTCCGTTTGTGGAATTGAAGCTCCGGTGAGAAGTTGGTTTTTCGCAAGAGGTTGATCGAGGGTTTGGAATTGGTTCCCGACCCTCTAGGCGATCGTCAACGACACCTTAAGGACTCAATAGTGTGGTATCGCTATTCCGCTGAGGTAGGGATTCAATTACCTGTGTTTTATATCATTTTTGAATAAAACTTACTTTCTGCAACATATGAGAATAAACGTGATTTTTAGATTTCTTAAATGTCTGTGATGGGAATTTGTTGGATTCAATTACCTGTGTTTTATATCATTTTCAAATAAAACTTACTTTTTGCAACATATGAGAATAAACGTGATTTTTAGACTTCTTAAATATCTGTAATGGAAATTTGTTATATGCGATTTATACTGTATTGCTCTGGGAATTTTCTGAGTGCAGGTTATTTTTGGTATATTAAAAATATGGCCGTTATGTTGCCCGTTTTTCCATAAAAACCTAGTATGCCGATTTTATTGAAAAACCCGAGCATAGTTATTTTCACACTTCAGTTCAGTATTGCACGTGTCATAGGCTCATACATGAGCATCGTGTTAGCATCATGGGTCTACAGTGTGGCGCTACATGCCCCACCATCGGTGAAAGTCCGTAAACTCGCGGGAGGTCTTGTTACTTCTGATTATCTCCCCATTTGGCAGGTGTAGGCAATTCAGTTGCCCTTCCAGGTTTGGTAGACGACACATGGGTGTCCCCTCCGGGTATGGGCTTAGGTATCAGGCAGGTTGTTAGGTACACTTAGTGCTATCATCCTGGGTTTCCACAGATGAGAGGATGTGAACTCATGGGTATGGGTTTATTTGTGTCATGTGCATATGAATTGAATGGTTTTGATTATACTACTTTATATATATACGTATATATATGGATTTCCAGTTTGGATTATATATATATATATATATATATGGATATTTTGGACTAAACTAACCATGTAGGAATTCCCCATCACTAAATGTTTTCGAACGAGGTAACTATTTTCCTACTGGGAATTGTATGCTCAACCCCCTACCTTCCTCCTCAGGTGGTGTCCAGTGCGATTTTGGTGATCAAGAGGAGTAAGAGGTCATCCGGATTACAGTTCGTCTCTTGGTAATGCTAGGGGTTGTTGTCGTTGTCTTTGGATTATTTGGGTTTTGTATTAGCATTGAACCAAGATTACTGCTTTCTTTGTCTGCAAACTGATGTATGCCATTTTGGTGTTTGACTTTTGGTAGATGATAATGATGCTAGGTTTTATATTTAATTTCGCATTTTCAAATAATTGTTCAATCCATGTTTGATGGTGTATACGAACTGTGGGAGTAGTTCACGGGATGGAATTCCAATTACTTTACTTAAATGGACAATTTTTATAAAAACTAGAACTTTTAACACTTTTCAAATAAATTAAGGAATTTCTCACCTTTGTGAAATTCCCCTTCTGCCACTAGCTTGAGTTTTGGGTCGTGATAGAAATTTTTGGTATCAGAGTTTTGAATTTAACAGCTCGGACATATCACCATTAAACTAGATTGAAGTTGATTTTTATGATCAGTATACATCATTATCTCACAAACAGTTTGGCATATTGTTTCAGACTTGTAACGATGCCTTCTAGAAGAGTTCCGAGGCACCAGTCGGGTATTGAACCTCCTTGTCTGGATTTCACTCATTTGATCGAGGCAATGTAGCAGGCATTCGTCTAGATGAGCAATCCAGACTATCAGCCTCCAGCTCCGAGAGAACGTCAGTTGGATCAGGCTGATCATCTCCAACGGTTCATGCGTCTCCAGCCAAGGCAATTTGATGGTAGACCAGAAACTCTCACGGCAATTGCTTGGTTGCATGAGATGGAGAGGTACTTTTGAGCCCTTGGTAGTCCGGTTGAGTTTTAAGTTGTGTTTGCTATTACCTGTTTAATGGGGAGCGCCATTTGTTGGTGGGAAACAGTGGAATGGATGCAAGATATAGTGGGCTTGACTTGGGAAGACTTTGAACGGATTTTCAAGGCCTAGTATGCCAATGAGGATCAACAGGATGAAGTTGTGAACTGATTTGAGACTTTGGCCCAAGGTAACAGAACGGTGAATAAGTACCTGATAGAGTTCACTAAGTTGGCAAGTGTTGCTCCTGGACTGGGTACGAGTGAGAAGTACCGAGTTGCCAAGTTCAGGAGTCGTCTAAATCGGAATATTTTCAACAGGATTGGCACTCAGACTTTCCATACTCTTCCTGAGATTGCAGTGGCTGCCCAGCGAGCAGAGGCCATTGAAAAATTTTGGATTCCAGGAGGAACCAATAGAGAGGAAATGACAGGAAAGCCACCAGAAGGAACCAGGGGTAGTGGTCAGCCTAGAGTACTCTGAGCAGTAGGAGCTCAAACAACAGTGGTTCTTCTGGGGGTGGCAGAGGTAGTCCATATGGTTTTGTTTGTGGCCAGTAGGGTCATCAGAAGAAGGAGTGTCCCAACCGTTTACAGAAATCTCCTATTTCTCAGGGAGGACCACATAGGAGCCAGTCAGGTTCTGTTCCATATTAGAACACTCAAGCAAGGCCGCAACAGTCACAGGGTGTTTCACAGGCTTTTACTTTCCCTGAGCCTTATCAGCATCTGTACCGCCCTTAGGGTTTTACTCAGAACTTTTAGACTCCTCAGGCTTTAGGGAGTCAGGATGGGCGTGGTTTTGGCAGTAGTAGTCTAGGATCCAGCAGCAGCCGTCCTGGCCAGGGAAGAGGCAACAAAGGGAAAGGAAAGATGACTGGCCAAGCCTATGCTTTTACTGGGGCAGACGACACTCAGGATTGCACCGGTCGAGGTGTTATTGACGGTATGATCCTTCTTTCACACTCTTGGGCACATATTTTATTTGATACTGGTGCATCCCATTCATTCATATCCTTATTGTCTGCTCAATTGTTGGGGTTGGAATTTTCTGATTTGGATTATGTATTATCGTTGGGTACACTTTTTGGGAGGAGTGGCCGATGTGTCTAGTGTGTGTAAGTCTTGTCGGGTTGTGGTTGGTGATAGGAAGCTTCTTGCTGATTTGATTGTGTTGCCGATGGGACAGTATGACGTGATACTCGGTATGGATTGGTTGTCGAAGTATCAGGCTATTGTAGACTGTCATAAGAAGCGGGTGACTCTTTTTCCTAGTGATGGGCATCCTATTGTCTATCAGGCTGGGATGAGTCCACTGAAGCCTAGTCCTGTTCTGAAAGCGTGCATGGGTGGAAGGAAGAAACTTAAGTGTTATGGGAACTTGTTTGCCATGGATGGCAAGGTGAGGACAGACAATCAAGACCCATGGATTCCGGTGGTGTGTGAGTATTCGGAGGTGTTTCCTGAAGACTTACTGGGGTTACCACCTGATAGGGACATCGAGTTCTGTATTGAACTAGTTCTTGGAGCTCAGCCAGTTTCTATTCCAGCCTATTGCATGGCACTTGCTGAGATAGAAGAATTAAGAGAACAGTTGGACGATCTGCTTTCCAAGGGCTTTATTTGCAGTAGCACTTCTCCTTGGGGTGCTCCTGTTTTGTTTGCGAAGAAAGCTGATGGTTCGTTGAGACTTTGTGTGGATTACCGAAGTTGAACCAGTTGACAGTGAAGAACAAGTATCCTTTGCCAAGGATAGATGAGTTGTTTGGTCAACTCGGTCGTTTAAGATTCTTTTCTAAGATCTATTTGAGATTCGGTTATCATCAATTGAAGATAAGGGAAGATGATATACCTAAGACAGTATTCAGAACTCGATATGGTCATTTTGAGTTTCTAGTGATGCTGTTTGGTTTGACGAATGCTCTCGCAGCTTTTATAGATCTCATGAATCGGATCTTCAGGCCGTTTTTGGATCGTTTTGTGGTTGTGTTCATCGATGACATCCTGGTGTATTTCAAGTCTTGAGAAGAGCATGTCAAACATCTGGGGATAGTACTCAAGACCTTGAGAGATCATCGGTTGTATGCCAAGAAATCGAAGTGTGACTTTTGGATGTCAAAAGTGAAGTTCTTGGGCCATGTGATTTCTCATGAGGGTATTTCAGTCGATCCCGCTAAGATCGAAGCCGTTTTGGAGTGGGAAAGACCGAGAAATATGATAGAGGTACATAGTTTCCTTGGATTGGCAGGCTATTACTGTCGTTTTGTGCAAGATTTCTTGAGAATTGCTTTGCCTTTGACGAAGTTGACTAGGAAGGACGTCAAGTTTGTTTGGGACTACGAAAGTGAAGAAGTTTTTGTCAGATTGAAGCAGAGTTTAACCACCGCACCTGTTCTTACTGTTCCTGACAGTGATGAGCCTTATGTAGTGTATACCGATGCTTCAAAGACGGGTTTGGGACGTGTCTTGATGCAGAATGGTCGAGTTGTGGCTTATGCTTCTCGTCAGTTAAAGCCACATGAGAGGAACTATCCCACCCATGATCTAGAACTTGCAGCAGTGATCTTTGCCTTGAAGATTTAGTGATGCTACTTGTATGGTGTGAAGTTCGACATATTCTCCGATCATAAGAGTTTGAAGTACCTTTTTACTCAGAAGGATTTGAACTTGAGACAGTGAAGATGGGTTGAGTAGATGGAGGATTATGACTTCGACCTATAGTATCATCCTGGTAAGGCTAATGTTGTAGCCGATGCACTGAGTAGGAAGTCTCATAGTGCACTAGCTACACTAGTGTTTGAAGATTGGAAGAACTCAGTTGCGATTAGTGATTATAACTTGTAGTACTTTGAGAATGAATGGGTTGCTTGCCTGAGCAATATTATGATTTCACTATCTCTTCTCCAAAGTGTCCAGCAGAGTCAGTGGCAAGACAAGGAGTTAAGGACAACCTGGAACTGATTTCAGAATGGTGAACAGTTAGATGGTTGGAGCACTGACAAAGAAGGGTTTTTACTTTTCAATGGGAAGTTGGCTGTAGCTAATGACCCTAATCTTCGAGAAACCATTCTAACAGAGGCTCCCAAATCTAGGTTCGCAGTACATCCGGTTAGTACCAAGATGTACCGGGACTTGAAGCGGTAGTATTGGTGGAAAGGGATGAAGAAAGATGTGGCTATCTTTGTGCTAAGTGTTTGACTTGTCAGCAAGTCAAGGCTGAACACCAAAGGCCAGCTGGATTACTTCAGTCATTGCCAATTCCAGAGTGGAAGTAGGACAAGATCACGATGGAATTCCAGTTTGCCGAAGACCTTGAGGAAGAATGATGCAGTTTGGATGATAGTCGATCGGTTAACGAAGAGTGCTCACTCTATATCGATCCGGATGGACTACTCACTTACTAAGCTCAGTAAACTATATGTGGAGAACATCATACGCTTGTATGGTGTGCCTTCAAGTATAGTATCTGACAGAAATCCAAGGTTCACTTCTAAGTTTTGGAGAGCCTTGCAGAAAGCGTTTGGTACGCAGTTGGATATCAGTAGAACTCACCATCCTGAGATAGACGGTCAGTCTGAAAGGACCATTCAGATTCTTGAGGACATGCTACGTTGTAGCATATTGGATTTTAGTGGTAACTGGGATGGTCATCTTCCTTTGGTAGAATTTGCTTATAATAACAGTTACCAAACCAGTGTGGGTATGGCTCCATATGAAGTGTTGTATGGAATGCCATGTAGATTACCTTTGTATTGGGCAGAACCAGAAGAGCATGTTACTCTCGGACCTGAACTGATTGAGGAGACTACTGAAAAGATCAAGGATATCTAAGAGAGACTCAAAGAGATTCAGAGTCGCCAGAAGAGTTATGTTGACCCGAAGAGGCGTGAGGTAGAGTTCGATACTGATGATTCCGTATTCTTGAAAGTGACTCCAAGGCGAGGTGTTATAAGATTTGAAGTTAAGGGTAAGCTTGCTCCGAGGTATATTGGTCTCTTTGAGATCACTGAGAGAATTGGACCAGTGGCGTCTCGCTTGAATCTGCCTGCACAGTTAGGTCACGTGCATAATGTGTTTCACGTGTCGATGTTGAAGAAGTATACGCCGGACCTATCTCATGTTGTTCAGTACATGCATATACTGATCTAAGAGGATGTGTCCTATGAAGAGCAGCCTGTTCGCTTATTGGCTAGAGAGTTGAAAGTGCTTCGCAATAGAGAGATACCACTTGTCAAGGTGCTTTGGGAACATCACAAAGAAGACGAGGTTACTTGGAAACTCGAGACGGAGATGTACGAGAAGTACCCTCATTTGTTTAACTTTCAGTTAGAAGTTGTATTGTGATGTAAACCTTGACTTATACTTTGAATTTTGGGACGAAATTCTTGTGAAGAGGGGAGGATCTAAAAATCCGGAATTTTCGAGGGTAATTTGGACATTTTATCAATTTTTCGGATAAAATATTACGGGGGTTAATTTGCAAAAGTTTTGTACAGAGAGACTAAATTGTAAATTTTGGGGGACTAGATTGATAGAGATTTAAAATTTTAGGGACTTATGTGCAATTTTTAAAAAATTGCACTGCCCATTCAAAACGGGCCACGTGGCCTATTGACTCATTTCTCTCTCTCTCTTCTCTTTCTTCTCCCCCAATCCCTCTCTCTTTCTCTCTCTATTTCTCGCTCACGGCCGAAGCAAGGAGGAAGGCAGCCGCCGCCGCGCCGGCCACTGTCTGGACTGCCCACCGACCGGTGTTGACTCGCCGAGCTGCCGCGCACCTCCGTCGGTCATCAGCAGCTACCGCCGGCTACCAAATTGTCGGAAAAAGCCATTGATGTCGTTTTGACCCATTTCGGATTTTTGGCCGCCGGCGACGATTCCGGCCACCATTCGGCTTCTAACCGGTCCCGTTGGATTCGTCTCGTCGCAAGGATCGTTAAGGTATATATATCTCAAAGTCATACTATCCGAATCAAAAATTGCCATTTTTGGATATTTGGAGTTTTTGAATTTTAGTTTTCGATCCGGCCGTTGGATTATGTTTTTGAGTTCATTTTTGGAATGTACTCGGAAAATGGAGAAGTTTGATATATATATATATATTGTGTAGTTTGGTGATCGGCATGAAAATCGAGATCAGACGGTCGAGATTTTACCTGGTTTTGCGTGCCACCGGTCCGGTGTGGGCCCAGACCTGAATTGGACAAGCTATATTTCTAACCTAGCTATTTTGGGTGCTAGGAATTCAGTGAAGAGGTTTGTTTATGGAATTGAAGCTCCGGTGAGAAGTTGGTTTTTCGCAAGAGGTCGATCGAGGGCTTGGAATTAGTTCTCGACCCTCCAGACAATCGTCAACGACACCTTAAGGACTTAATAGCGTGATATCGCTATTCTGGTGAGGTAGGGATTCAATTACCTATGTTTTATATCATGTTCGACTAAAATTTACTTTCTGCAACATATGAGAATAAACGTGATTTTTAGACTTCTTAAATGTCTGTGATGGGAATTTATTGTATGCGATTTATACTGTATTGCTATGAGAATTTTCTGAGTGCAGGTTATTTTTGGTATATTAAAAATGCTGCCCCTTTTTCCATAAAAACCTAGTACGCTGATTTTATTGAAAAATCCGACCATAGTTATTTTCACACTTCAGTTCAGTATTGCACGTGTTATAGGATTATACATGAGCACCGTGTTAGCATCGTGGGTCTACAGTGTGGCGCTGCATGCCCCACCGTCGGTAAAAGTCCGTAAACTCACGCGAGGGCTTGTTACTTCTAATTACCTCCCCATTTGGCTGGTGTAGGCAATTCGGTTGACCCTCCAGGTTTAGTAGGCGACACATGGATGTCCTCTCTGAGTATGGGCTTAGGTATCAGGCATGCTCTTCGGTACACTTAGTACCATCATCCTGGGTTTCCACAGATGAGAGGATGTAAGCTCATGGATATGGGTTGATTTGTGTCATGTGCATATGAATTGAATGGTTTTGATTTTATTGCTTTATATATATATATATATATGGATTTCCGGTTTGGATTATATATATATGGATATTTTTGACTAAACTAACTATGCAGGAATTCCCCATCACTAAATATTTTCGAACAAGGTAACTATTTTCCTACTGGGCATTGTATGCTCACCCCCCTACCTTCTTTCTCAGGTGGTGTCTAGTGCGATTTTGGTGATCAAGAGGAGTAAAAGGTCATCCGGATTGCAGTTCGTCTCTTGGTAATGCTAGGAGTTGTTGTGGTAGTCTTTGGATTATTTGGATTTTGTATAAACATTGAACCAAGATTACTGTTTTCTATTTTATCTGCAAACTAATGTATGCCATTCTGGTGTTTGACTTTTGGTGGATGATGATGATGCTGGGTTTTATATTTAATTTCGCGTTTTCAAATAATTGTTCAATCTATATTTGATGGTATATACGAACTGTGGGAGTAGTTTACGAAATAAAATTCCAATTATTTTACTTAAATGGACCGTTTTTACAAAAATTAGAACTTTTAACACTTTTTAAATAAATTAAAGAATTTTCTACCTTTGTGAAATTCCTATTCTGCCACTAGCCTAGATTTTGGTCACGATAATAAGTCTCGCATGGATTTGACAAGATAATTGCATAATTATTTATATTTTTTAAATTTAAATTTGTGTCGAAAATGGTACCGTCGAACAGTTTTAAGAGCCTTCTAAAATGTTTATTAGAGCTGAAGTTGACATAACTCGTTGTCCCACCATTTGAGCTTCTTTCAATATTCACAAAATTAATTCATCGAATTAATTATTTGGGCAAATTCACTGCAAAGAAGCCCATTTCATGCCGACAAAGCTCATGGTTTGAAGTGTAAAAAAGCAAATGAAAATGGGGACAGACAACGATCTTTCGAGGCTTAAATGATTTCATTGAAAAAGTAGAAAGCTGACAGAAAATAATGCCTCTTCTTCTCTATTATTTATTCTATCGGGTAAAAAGGATCAGTAGTTGTCGTACTCATACACAATAAATGCTACAATACAATTTAACCACTCTCAAACACAACTTTTTATTTCCCATTAAAGCTGTAGACGTGAAAGTTTTTGTATACTAATACGAAGAACACCAAAACACTACAGAGACAATAGGACTTATATTATTCATTTTTCTAACACAGAGAAATGGGGTTTTGCTGTCACCGACAAAATGCAGAATTTAGATTGGCTGATTCCATTTTTCAAATGAGGACGAAAATAAGTGGAATATGCTGCATGTGATGAGGACAAATATTGAGAAGCACATGTTCTCCAAGCCAAACTCGAGAATGGAATTTTGGAAAACGGTCCCCCACCACCAAAGAGAACAAGTATAACTATGGCTAATTAGGCGGTTTATTGAGTTTAAATTAAGCTACCAGATACAAATTCCCTCCCTAGTAATAATAGTTCTACAAGGTCAATTCGTTTTTGTATTAAATATATTTTTTTGGGTCAAATTTTGTGCAGTTGAGATATTATAAAGTAACCTGTGTATAAAAGAGTTGTGAAATTTGGTAAAAAGAACCAGTTTACTGCATTGCATCAGGAACGACATCAGTAATTTAGTATACACAAAAAGAAGTTTCTGATTCTTTCTCAATATACATCTACAACCGTGCTAGTTTTCAGACATAATGAAAGACTTGTTTGGTCACAACGAGTTACCTGTCATCATATGGTATTCGAGATAGAAAAACATATGATTCCTTTATAACTTTGAGCACTCTAGCCTTTAGGATACTGACAAATCACTGATCTGACTAAATGCATGCGAGTCCGACTAAAATAAAAATGTAGTTGCCAAAAAATTAGGACAGCCTCTTCCACTGGTATGAGGACGCAGTGTAAGTTAGATTACCCACCTACCAAGTCATACGATAGAACTTTTATTAGCTTTTGCATTTACGGCAAATTCATTCCAGTATATGCTAAAGCAATCGCACGTCCGAAAGTGCAAAATAAAATTAAGGATGAAGATAATTAAACAACCAACATAGATCATCTAATGAAATTATTCTGAAAAGAAATACTACTATAAAGTTGCACTTGATATGGATGAAAGAAACACATTAAAGGCACAGATGATAATAAAGTAAAGAACACTAAAGGTGGGCCCCCATATGATGTAAAAGGACTAAGGGACTTTTGGGGATTGGAGTATGGTTTACAGCATGAAAAATTGTCTCATGTTACCAAATCATTAAATAGGATATGGACCTCAGATAAGCAGGTAGCTATAGTGGAATCCAATACAGTGGTGGGTAACAACATGTTCTTCATCGAGGAAATGCGGGTGCTTGCCAAAACTCAACATGAGGCGAAGGTAGGAACCTTAGTTACCTTTTATAGCCACGATATGCGATGGTGAATCAACGATTCTGCATCAAACAATCCCTCCCACTACTTATTCCCCAAAAGGATGGCGACGACAGAAAATCCCAAATTCGAACAAAATTCGTAAAGGGGAGATTTGTTCCTCCTTTTTCTCCATTTTTTTGACGGATCATGCAAAATCGATCACATGTTTGAGCAGTGAACATAACTTAAAACACGAACGTGTCAAATTCTCATTTCACATGGTTTGTAGGATACTTGGAAAGCAGTAAACTACGTTGTCCAAATCTAAGCCCTTCCCAAAGTATTGTACAGTGAAGAATTTCTCTGATAAAGTTTCTGTTCACTAAAGTGTAATTTGGATCGTAGCAGACATTTGTGGCCCAATGAAACTCCATTCTTTGGGCCTCCAAATTGACATCTTCAGTCCATATGCCATTCTAACTAGGCTAATCCAAAACAATGAATGGCTAAGTCTCTTCAAGTATAGATATCTAAGATCATATCAACATTCCAGCAGCCTTTCTACCAGAACGTATGTGGCCCACTGAAGCTCCATTCTTTGAGCCTTCCAATTCGAATCTTCAGTCCATATGTCCATACTAAATGGGCCAATCCAAGAAAATAAATAGCTGTCTGTTCAACTAAATATTCTCAGATCATAGTCACTACTCCAGCCGCCTAACTGCGCTGGGTTTCCACCGGGTTCACCAGACCAGTCCAGATGGCCTCTGGTAAAGAAATTTCAGAACCAGCACTAAGGACCACTGCTTCCCAAGCCCTTGCCCCAGGTGCAACATTCTTGCCAATCATTTTTTCCAGAAACTCTAGTGCTCTACATACCAATCCCCTTTGACACAACCGAGATATAATCTCATCACAAGTTGAACAACGAAGACATAAACATTTATCCAGCATTTCTTCCATCAAGACACAAGCTTCAACAATTTCACGTTTACCAAACAGACCATTCAGCATAATCCTGTATGTGTGCAAGTCTGCACCAACACCTTTCAAGCTCATTTCAGTCAAATATTCCTTCGCCCGATCAAGCTCTCCAGTCCTACACAATGCCTTTAAAATCTGATTATAAGTAATCGAATTAGGGTTGCACCCCAGTTCTTCCATGCGTGATATCATATCAAGTCCACCCTGCACATTATGCTGCTTGCACAAGCCATTTATGTACGCGTTATAAGTATAAACATCTGGAACTAAGCCCAATACAAGCAATTCATCGAACAGTACATCTGCTTTCCCATATTCCCCTTCCACGATAATCCCATTTAAAACCATGGTATAACAAACAATATCAGGCTTCATTCCTTCCGCTTTCATCTTGCCCAAAACCTCCAAAGCATCCAAACCTCTATTCTCTTTCACCAAAATCCTAATTACTTTCGAATAATCCATCATACCAGGACAAAACCCAACTTGCTTCATTGCTTCCAAGAAACTCAAAACCTCAAAATGAGCTAAACCTAATCCCTTCTTTTGTTTACACATGGAAGACAAAATCAGAGAGCAAATCCTCATATCTACATCATACCCATCACTTATCGTATAATTCAGTATCTCAATAGCACACCCAACTCTTCCAATTCTACACAAAGCAGTAATCAAAATCCTGAAACTAGATTCTTCAAGCCTAATATTCAAAACCCGGCTCTTCATCAAAACCCCAGGGACCATTCCCAAACCTTCACTACTCCTACAAAGTACAGAGAGCAAAGAATTGAGCGAAAGCGCAGAAGGAACACACCTGAAGTTGGGAATTCTAAAGAAAACTTGAACGGCATCCTCGAATCTACCGGCGTATCCGTACAGCCGAATAAGCTCGGCAAAGACGTACTCCGGCGTCTCGAACTTCTCGACGAATTCGATGCGGTGGAGAAGCAGAGGAATGTGGTCGAACCGAGAGGTTTTGATGAGGAAGTGGTAGGCTTGAGGGGTGGGTTCACAGTTGTAAGAATTGAAGGAATGGGTTAGAATGGAGAGAAGGTGATTAGGGTTTTCAACGCCATTGGCGTCTAGTAGTAGTGGTCGTCGTTTTAGGGTTTGTAGAGCTTGGGCTTGGTTGAAGGTTTGATGCCATTTGGTTTTGTAAGGTAAAATTGGCCATTTTCTGTGTTTTCTCAGATATTTGTTGCCCAGAGAAAAGGTTCTGCCTCTGGCCGCCATCACCACCAACCTTTCACCTCACCCTCCAAAGTTCAAATTGCAACCGTCCATTTGATCTTCCGGATAATGTCCCATTTAACACGGTTCGGTAAATATTACCGTTTTTACATCCAATTAGTTACTATAGCAAGGCATTCCTCACTGTATAATTTTCCTAACTAATGAAACCATGAATTAAATGTGATACACTCAGGTTATACTTTGACGTTTTACCAATGGAAATGATTGTAGTGAGAAACTTGCCTTAAATAGGCCATTTCAAAAAAAAATAAAAAAAAAAACCCCTCTTTACAAATAGGCAGCCCTTTTATAATTTTATTTTAATAAATAATTATTTTTAGTTGATCTATTTTTAATAAAATAAATCAATTCTATACAAAATAAATCAATATATTAAATATGATAACTAGTTATTTTTCAAATAAATTTTAAAATTCAGTCATTATTTATCAGTGTATTAAAAACGCTTATTTTACAAATAGTGATCCAAAATACTGACATTTGGCTTAAAAGTTAATTTAAAAAAAGATAATACTTGAGGTACCAATTTTTGTACTAAATTTTTAATACTAACACATGTGATATGTGATTTGTTACTATTTAATTGGTGATAATATTTAATTTATCTATAGTAAGTTTTAACACACCAATTAGTTGGTGACAAGTTACATATCACATGTGTTGGTACAAAAGTTGGAATGTGTAGTTTTATCATTTAAAATTTGTTATGTGCCAAATCTTGATTAGTGGGAAATGAAAGGGACAAAGGTTCAAAAAACTACACAATATGTCCTTCTTTAAAGCTAAGTGTTAATGAATATCTCATTTTTATTTTATTGACAAAATATCTCTTTTTAAATTTAAATAATTATACTTTACTATTATACTCTAAGTTAATTTGACGCATTCATGTATATAATTAATTTACCTATATATATAATTCATTTACTATAGTATATAATTCATATACTAGCATATATTTTCCATTTACTGGTATATATAATTCATTTACCGATGTATATTTTTCACTTACTACTTAATATAGTTCATTTACTATAATATATAATTCATTTACCGATGTATATCATTCATTTACTATAGTATTTTTCTTAAGCATTGGCCAAGAATTGATAATGGGGAACCTATAACCTATTTGTGGACAATTGAACAAATTAGCAAGCACACTCTCCGTAATTTGGAAATCAACTCCGTTAAGATTACCATAGATTGAATATTCTTATCTAGATGTGAGAGCTCTAGCATAGAAACCCCTAACAAGCCTAGGGTATCTCGTTTCTCTAATTGAACAAAAAATCGTCCATCCCATAACATTCATATAGTGTTGAAACCTAACACATTCTAGATGCACAAAATTAAAAGTTCTACCCCAAATAATGGTTCTTTTAGAGAAATTTTCTTTGTATCTAGCCATAAGAGATGGGTTTTCTAAGAGAGAAATGTCTCACTTGGCATTTGTTCATTGTTTGGTTCCTCTTCACAAATTTCTTTCAATATTTTCCTTAGATTCTCTCTTTTAGGTGTCATTTGTTGTGTTGGTGTGGATTTTAATCCATTAACTAACGCACACCACACAACTTTAAGTAGTTCTTTCTCAAAAGAAGCCAAAACCTAGATTTATAGTAGGTGTAGTCAGTACAATCTTGAAAAAGATCAGATAGACTTTTCACCAACTGATGATGGGTAGTACTAGTACGGTACTTGTCAAATCTCTTCTATAAAAAGGTAGTGAGTAATGTATTCAATAAAGTATTTGAATGAATAGAAAATGAATAGTAAAGGGACTGTAGGAGGAGAAAAGGCAAAGAAACATATATGAGTTTTGGGGATTTATAGTGGCTTACCTTTTTTATGTGATAATGAGACTATTTATAGTGGTATTGTGGTCCATAAAATGCTAGGGTTGATATCTACGTATCCTTGAAAAGATAAGAAGGAATCCTTTATACTCGATTATACGGACGAGTGCATATGATTGAGCTAGGTATCGATCTCTCTAAAGTTTACACCATCCTTTATTTTATTACTTAGTCAGAACTATGTTGTTACTTGGTAGTCAACTGGTTTCTCTGGTCATTCATTGCTAGTCTTCCACTATTGGTGTTCAGCTGGTTAACGATAATTATAAACTCCAACCAAGTGTTGGTCTTCACTTTCATAGATTTTGGCTTTTTTGGTATTTTAACCAAGTCATTTACTTCTCAAGAGTTGCTTAGCTCACCTCTATGGGTTATAAAACAAGATTCGTATTTGGTCTTCCAATCTTATGGACCTGGTCGGCCATTTAGAGTCTGACTAGGTGATTTAACTTTCCAGGAGTTGCTCTCCCTTCAAATGATTATCCTACTTGGTCTTCAGTGAGCTACTCATGGCCGACCAAGTCATTTGACTTTTCAATGGTTGCTCTCCCTTTACGTGATCAACTTATTTGTTCTTCCTTGAGTTCCTCGGAGTTGACCAAGTCATTTGACTTTCCAAGGGTTACTCTCCCTTCAAGGGATCAGCCTATTTAGTCTTCCTCGAGCTACTTGGAGCCGACTAAGTCATTTGACTTTCCAAGGATTAGTCTTTCTTCAAGTGATCAACCTACTTAATCTTTTTCGAGTTGTTCTGCCCATAAAGGGATTAGTGTCATTTTAGGTGTTGACTACGACATGTTGTTTTTTATTTTGTTTAGGAGCCATGTATCATTTTTCTGACTGCTTTGGGAGAAAACTCCTAATATGTTGAGTAAAAATAAAGAAAGATTAAGACTTAAGTGATCACCCAATGATTTTTGAATTCTAGGGCTTGGGAGCAAGAAAAAGTTAAATTTTTGAGTAAAAATTCACTAAAAACTGATGTAAGAGTGTAGGAATGCAATGAAAATCAACTTAGTTGGATATATTTTGAGTAAAATTGAAAGAAAATCTGTTGGAAGGAAGTGAGAGGGCTTTTCGAGTTAGAGGGGATGAGTTTTGGTTGAGGAAAAGGTGAAAAATGACTCATGTTTCATGAAAAATTTCTTAAGTAGCTGACAGAACAGAAAGAATTGGTCTACCGAAAAGGTGCTTTTTGGTCTCCCGATTCTAGCAGTAAAAATTAAAATTCTAGAGCACTTTTTGGTTGACTAGCCAGACTTTTGATCGATTGAAAATCTCTTTTTAGCTATTTTTTTGAGATTTTTCGAGAAATTTATGAGAAAAATGACCAAAATAAGAATAAAACATTAAAAAACATCATTTTAATAAGCATAGATTCATTTTGAAGGCTTGAGCAAATTACCAAAAAAAATTTAAATAAACAATTTAAGATAATTTATTATAACCAACTATACCAAGTTCTCTACACATCCTGCAGAAACGATTGTCGCTTAGAGGCTTAGTAAAAATATTCTCTAATTATTTTTCAATACAAACATATTCTATATACTTAGCTTGTGAATACAAAATTAAAATTTTGGATAAATTAATAGCATTACTATTATCACACTTAATAGATATATTGTAAAAACCTAGTTTTTACAAGGGCATAATGGTCATTTGACCAATTTTTTTTTTTTTAAAAATAAAATAAAATAAAATAAATAAATATATATCTTTCTCTATCTCCCTCTCGTCCCCCCCCTGATCCGTTCTCTCTTTCTCTCGTCTCTCTCACTCTTTTGGCCAAAGGAAGCCGCACCGCAGCCCAAGCACCGTTCGGCCGAGCAGACCATCAGCGGAGCTCCCCCAGGCCGCCACGAACCAGCGTCGGCCAGCCGCAGGGCGCCGGAGTCGCTCGCTGTCGTCGGAGAAGAAAAAGGGCCGCTTCGGACTTTTCGTCACCAACGAAGATTCCGGCGTCCATTCGACCTCAAACCAGTCTCGTTGGATTCGTCTCATCTCAAGGATCATCAAGGTATATATATCTCAGCCCCATTTTGTCCGCATTGAAAGTTGTCATTTTTTGGCATTTCGAGTTTATGGTTGTTGTTTTTGATCCGGCCGTTGGATCATGTTTTTGAGTTCATTTTTGGAATGTACTCGGAAAATGGAGAAGTTTGATATATATATTGTATTGTTTGGTGATCGGCACAAAAATTGAGATCGGACGGTCGAGATTTTATCTCGTTTTATGTGTCACCGGTCCGGTGTGGGTCCGGACTAGAATTGGACAAATTATATGTCTAACCTAACTATTTTGGGTGCTAAGAATTCAGTGAAGAGGTCCGTTTGCAAAATTGAAGCTCCGGTGAGAAGTTGACTTTTTGCAAGAGGACGATCGAGGGCTTGGAATTGGTTCCCGACCCTCCGGGCGATCGTCAACGATACCTTGAGGACTCAATAGTATGGTATCGCTATTCCGGTGAGGTAGGGATTTAGTTACCTTCATTTTATACCGTTTTTGAGTTAAAACTTATTTTCTGTAGCATATAAGAACAAGTGTGTTTTTAATGATTTGAATTATATGTGATGGAATTGGTTGTATGAGATATATACTGTGCTGCTCTGGGAATTTGCTGTGTGCAGGTTATTTTGGGTATATCAAAAATAGGATCGTTATGCTGCCTGTTTTTCTATAAAACCCTATTATGCGTGTTTTACTGAAAAACCAGAGTACAGTAGTTTTTACACTTCAGTTCTGTATTACACGTGTCATAGGATCATACATGAGCACCGTGTTAGCATCGTAGGTTTTACAGTGTGGCGCTGCGTGCCCCACCGTCGGTGAAAGTCCGTAAACTCGCGCAGGGTTTGTTCTTCTGATTACCTCCCCATTTGGCAGGCATAGGCAATTTGGTTGCCCCTCTAGGTTTGATAGGCGACACACAGGTGTCCCCTCTGAGTATGGGCTTAGGTGTCAGGCAGGCTGTTAGGCATACTTAGTGCCATCATCCTTGGTTTCCACAGATGAGAGGATGAGAGCTCATGGGTATGGGTTGATTTGTGTCATGTGCATATGGATTGATGGTTTTGATTATACTGTTTTATATATATAGGCTCCCGGTTTGGATTATATATATATATATATATGTGTGTGTGTATGTTTTAGATTTAAATTAACCATGCAGGAGTTTTCCATCACTGAACTATTTTTCTTCGAGGTAACTATTTTCCGATTGGGCATTGTATGCTCACCCCCCCTTCTTCCCTTCCTCAGGTGGTGTTCAGTACAATCTTGGTAATCAGGAGGAGTAAGAGGCCATCTTGACTGTAGTTCATTTCTTGGTAATGCTAGAAGTCTACTGTTGTGGTGTTTGGACTGTTTGGGGTTTTGTATTAGAATTGAACTAAGATTACTACTTTCTATTTTGTCTGTAAACTTATGTATGCCATTCTGGGATTTAACTTGTTGTTGTAGATGATGATGATGTTTGGACTTATATTTGAATTTCCCGTTTTTTAATTATTATTCGGTCTATGTTTAATGGTGTATACGAACTGTGAGAGAGGTTTACGAGATGAAATTCCAAATACTTTATCAAAATGGACTGTTTACAAAACTAAAACTTTTTAGACACTTTTCAAATAAATTATGGAATTTCTCATCTTTGTGAAATTCTCCTTCTGCCACTGGCCCGGGTTTTAGGTCGTGACATATATGATCATAGTACATTTTAAAATCCATAAGTATTTGTTTCATTCAGAGAATTTGTACACAATAGCTACCAATGGATATATATTCGGCTTCAGTAGTAGAAAGAGTAACAAAATATTGTTTCTTGTTAAACAAAGAGACAAGTGAATATCTAAGAAAGTGTCAAATGCCACTTAGGTTCTTGTGGTCAGTGTTGCAATCGGCAAAATCCGCATCAGAATAACTAGTAATGTTAAAGTGTGTGCCATTTGGATACTAGAATCCTATATTCATGGTGCTATATAAATATTTCAGAATTTTTTTAACTGCACTAAGATGTGACTCCTTAGGATTAGATTGAAATCTAGCACATAAATAAATACTAAACATTATATCTAGTCTACTAGTAGTTAAGTAAAATAGTGATATGATCAAATAAAATAGTGATATGATCAAACATCGATATTTAGTGATATTCACTGATTTGCCGTTTTCATCCTTATTTGTGAAATATATGAGAAAATCTTTCTAATAAAAGAAAAATATGATAAAAGTTAAAAAATAAAATAAAGAAAAAATAATAGTGCCTGAAAATAGTGCTACCCGCTAAAAATTCAGAATTTTTAAACAGCAAATTTTCTATTTCTATCAAATTCTTTCCTTTCAAAAATCATAATCTCACTTTTTTTAAACAAAAAAAAAGTCTTATATTCTCACTTACTCAAAAAAGAAGAAATAAGATAATAATCATACGCTATAATTATCATATCCTCTGTAAAAAAAAATGAAAAAAAAAAGAACAAAAAATATCAAGCGGGAGCGGGGAAATAATTTCCTGCAAAAAGTTATCTCCATTGCTCCACTCCTCTATCATCAAAAAGAAATTGAGAAAAATGTTCTCTAATCTCTAACTCCTCCCTCCATTCTCTCATCTGGGGCCTTAAATTTCTAACTCTCATTTTGAGTCTCTCTAGTGTGCTCAGTCTTAAATCTCTAATTTCCTTTACTGATTTGAAAATGCAGGCTTCAGAGAGGAAGATAAGAAGATATTGAACCCCATAAAGGAGATGGTCATCAGGAATTATAATTAAAGGTTGAATTAGTGGAGATAATAGTTCCATTTTGTTATTGAAAATTCCTTTTTGAATTCCTAGTTTGATCTATTCTTTTCTAAAGTGAATTTTGGGAAGAGGATTCGACCTCAGAGTTCACATCATAGTATCATTACAATTATTTGTTGGTTAATAAAGCACAAAACTTGGTATGTTTTTTTTTTGTATTGCGTTTTGTTGAAGTTGTGAAAGTAATGGTTTTTAGATGTGCTTTATTGTTAAACCTGATGAAAAAAATAGAGGCATCTTGCCTCTGTGAACGGGCCTCTCTTATACATCATGAAAATTCATTAAGCATGATGCCCTTGCCCTTAAATCCTGAGCTGCATTCGTGTATATCCATGGTTTTAGATTTGGACCAAAGCTTTGACTTTTGATTTGAGGTAAAAACTTTAGTTCCACGACCAATCAAATAGTCGAGTTAATTTTTCATTGAATTTTTAATGAAAGCAAACCATGTAAGCATAAGTGAGTACACTAGTTCATTAGTTTAGTTTGTTCATGATGTACGTAGTCAGCATTTGTAATTTGCCTCCTAATAAAGAATTTCAATTATATGAAGAAAAAGGAGGGAAAAAAAAAGAAAAAAGAAAAATATCTCAAGTGATTCTACCTCAATAGAAAAATAGACAGATGTTAGCATTCACTAACATGAAACGGCACACACTTGTGTTTGTCTCCTATTAGCGTACTATTATTGTACATGTGACATGATATTGCAATAAGCAATATGCACAATTTTGGCTTGGAACTTTTGTTTACTATATATGTGGTAGAACCAAGCGGAGTCAAGGATTTCAATATTATTCCCTACCATAAAGTTGATTAAAGCTGCTTAAATTACTTGTTCATATTGCATCATAGTGACAGAAATATCTTCTTCATGTCTAAATGTATTTTCCAAATTTTTTTTCATTTTTCAATTTGTTTAGAGGCATAAGAATTCTTATTCTTGTTGTTTGGTTTGATCTTATTCATTAATAAATTTGTTTTATTTTCCGAAAATTCAATCCATAAGCTATTCTTAGAGTGGAATATGTACGAGTTTTACCCTTGACATTGCTATATATGTACTGGTACGTAGAAATAACTATAGTTTATGTCTTCCATCAAAAATATCTATGTCATGAAAATATTTTATCCAAAGCCTTCTCTATTTTTGTTGGGTATATGTTTTGAGTAATTCTTTATTGTGGGGGTCTACATAGCCTACATTTGGATATTCTTTAATCTCAAAGTCTTTGTGTGAATCCCATGTGAAGCTGTTGCATGTGGTAATGTGACTTGCAGGATAAAATTCTACATTTCATTTCTTTAATTCATGATTGACCTCTGATTTTTTAGTGTCTTACTACTTTCAAATGTGAATATGACCAAATAGTTCTATAATTATTCATTTCTCATATCTCCTAGTCATCTTTATACAAGGTATATGGAATATCTTCAGAGCTAAAAAAAAATGTCTAATGGAATATCTACGGTCACTTACACTGAACTCCATATTGTTTTATGAGATTTGATTGAAGCATTATGTATTTTGCAGGATAAAAGTGCAATTGCAGCTGTTAACTATAGTGGCATGGTTTTGGAATTGTTGCCTATAAGACTTATTTCTCCTTAATGCTCTCCTTATATTTGCTTTGAGAACTGTGACCTTACATAATGTTTATTGAATATATATTGAATTATATTAGAAGAGTGTGGTGTAAATTTTGTTTTCTACTATTAGTTAATTTCTTGTAGCAATGACATTATATTAATTCAATAGAGTATTTGGGAAAAAAAAAAAAAAGTTCTTAGAAGAATCCTTGAGATGAAAAATGTGATATGTAAAAAGAAGTTTGTCACATGCTAGAGGCGAATAAACTAGTCTCTAAAATGTGAAAATATATCATTTATATGAATGTTAGAAAATAATTGTCTTTAGAGACTACAAGGTTTTGTCTCTGATTTTACTTTCAAAGATAAAATATTAGTCTCCAAAAGTAAATAATGTCTTCTTTAGTTTTCAAATGACGAATTTTTTTTATCTATATCGTAATTTTTAGATACAATATTTCATTGTTTTAAGGACAAAATTTTGGTCTCTAAATACTATATTTTTAAAGACCAATTTACTATTGGTCTCTAATTATCATTAGAGACGCGGTTATAGAGACGAATGGGGACGGACATATTTTTTTGTTTTTGAATAGTTTTTAGAGATGAATACAAGCACTTTTAGAGACAGAAAATATGCTTCTAAAAGTGACTTTTCTTATAGTTAACTCTCCTGCTTGGAACAAAGGGAGAATCAACTGCTCTTCTTCCACGGCTGAAGTGGTTAAAGCTTATGAAGCTCAGTATGCAAAGGACATGGACAACTTTCTCAAAGCTAGAGCACATGAGATCGTCCATGGAGGATTGATAGTGCTTGTGTTTCCTGGTCGCCCCCTTTGAACCTCTCATTCTGAAGATTTTATCAACAAGGATGATTGAACTCATGGAATCTTGCCTTCTAAACATGGCGGAGAGGGTAACTATTATCTTACCTCATCTTATTACTACTAAAATTCCAGCTGTAGGAGTAGGTGTTAGGCAATTTACATTTTAATGCCATTTTTTAGAATTTTATATTACACATAAGAATCACCAAAAAAATACGACAAACGTAAGAAGCACACACTAATTTAAATGCTTAAATTTAGTCAGAGCAATTATAAAGTGTCTAAACAAAAATGTTATTCCATCTTTTATAAAGTGTAGCGTGAAAATAGAAATATAATATATTTTCAAATTATATGACTCAAACATACGTGATGCGGTGCTGGTATAATTCATGTTAGCATCGTCATAAGTATTGGAGCAGTCATATTACTTGGTGAATAAGACATCTTATTATTTATTTATTTTATTTTTTGCAAATAGGACATCTCTCTCTAGTGATCGGTATTTGCCCAAATTCAACAGGAGATTCATAATAGTGACAACTTACTCAAACCTAATCTCGTTCAGAAAAGATAAAAATTGAAAAATAATACATCTTAATCACGAATTCTCCAAATAATCTTATTGTGGGACCTGTTCCTAAAACATACACCACGTAGACGATTAATTGGCAGAACAGGTCACAAGCGGGGCACACTGTCCGATACGTATCCAGAGTGACTGATTAAAAGCCACGCGAGTTACACGCAGTACCGCATAGGCCCATGGGCTGAACCCGTCCCAGATCCTGGATGCATTCGGCCTAGTCCGATTCTTACCTCAATAGCTGAGGGTCGGGAGCCTCAAGGATCTTCCGCCAGAATACCGTGGGAAGCAGCTCACCGCTCCAGACCCAGACAGAATATTTAATGCGATCTTGAGTAGGTGCGCGCATTGGGCAAGTCGTCCTGACAGAGCAGTGGCTTGTCAAAATCTCACCCCCGACAGGTTGGAGTCGTAGGGGACGGCGGAAAACAAGTTGCGACGATGCAAGGGAGGTCACGGTAATCACGACCCGTGATTTCTGGAATAAGTCATGATGAAAAAAGGTACTCGATCCTGGGATTGAGAGGCAGAAAGTTCTCAGTTCTAGGATTATATATATAAGCATTGTTTCCTCCCTAAAGAGATATACAAGAGACAATACAATATACAAAAAAATGTTTACAGAGAAAAATTAAATCCTTACTGTTCAATTTCAGGGATAAATCACTGACTTAAGCATCAGATAGTCTTTGCAGGTGGCCACCCCTACCTCTCTATCTCAGCCTGAAGCTAAAGACATTCCGGGATAGCAAGGATACGTAGACAGTTGGTGAATACCTCGTCAGCAGTTCAGAGACACGTGGACGGCTAGTAAGAACAGCACCAGCAGTTTGGCACTGTCTGTGGGAAACAGTTGAGCGTGAGTGAAGAAACAGGAGCCCCACGATCGCGCTCTCCCTGAACAAAAGGCCATACAACATCGAATGGCACCCTCAAGAATGACAACCAAGAGCACACGTCCTGACGTCGAAGGGAGCTCCCGGGAAGCACGACCAGGTCTGGAGCAAAACTAAGACCAAATGCTTGCCGCCCTGGTAGAAACAAACCAGAAGGCAGAGATGGTCCACGAGACCGTCCTGGGTTTAAAAAGACAAAGTCGCGCAGAGATAACGCCCGCCTCGAAGAGCTGTTGGCAAGTGAAGCTAAGAGCAGGCAAAGGGAGGACATTGACGAAGAGGTCCAACAAGAATTCGGGGGCCAACTGCCGATAGAAGTCCCTGCCCCATCTAGATCACAGATGCAGAGGGAACGGCAGAGCCAGACAAGGCTTTTCCGAGCTGGAGCAGCGTTGGACAGAAGGCACCAGGAAGGCCCAGTAGGTGCACTTCCCAACTGGAAACAAGAGATAATGACAGAGCTAAGTAAGAGGCTCGAAGCCCGTCACAGCCAGACCCTCGATGATCTGGTAGAGCAGACCGTGCAAGGAATCAATCGGACGGCCTTCGCCGATTGGATCCAGTTGGAACCAAGCCGAAGGACTTCATAACCCCAACCTTTAGACCATTCGAGGGAAAGACTAGCCCCTCGATCACATATATCACTTCTAATAGAAGATGGCCTTGGAGACCAGGGACGAGGCTGTGACTTGCAAAGTCTTCTCCACCACCTTGGCAGGGCCGACACTGCTGTGGTTCAGACAACTCCTGGAGAAGTCCATAAACGGGTTCGAAGACTTTTGCAAACTGTTCTTAAAGCAGTACGCGGGCGCCTGGAGGCAGCAGAAAGCCATGCGAGACCTCGACCGGTTGGAGCAATCTATGAGCGAGTCTTCAAGAGAATACTTGTCGCGTTTCCTGGAGGTAATGTCCTCGGTGCACAACACTGACTCGGTGCGAGCCGCGAGCTCGTTCATCAGGGGACTACAGCCAGGGTCGATGCTGTCAGACCATCAGCTATTGAATTTACCGTACGACATGGCAGATATCCAGGCAAAGTCGAATAGGGTATTTAGGGTGCTGGAAAGCCACCAGAAAGTACTGAAGGCCTCTGTCGCGATAACAGCAGTGCCGGCGCAAACCTCGGTCCCGCAAGAAATGAAGAGGCCTGCGTCGCCCCAGGGGCCATCTCCGAAGCAGGAAGCCCCAGCTTGAGGTGGTCAAGAGAGTGGTAAGAGGAGGAAGACATTTAAGGATCCTCTGTGAAAATATGAGCTCAACACGCCGATCGATTTGATCTACCTCCAGAACAAGGACATAGGCATTTTCAAAGACCCGCCCAAGTCCGGTATTCCTGAGCATATGAAAAACAGGAGTAGGTACTGCCAATTTCACAGAAATCATGGGAATGATATCGTCAACTATCGCAGACTTTATGCACAGGTTATGATGGCAATCTAAGATAGAAAGTTGAAGCAGTACTTAAAGACGGGCGGGAACCAGTCGAAGGAAGATTCCGTCAGACCTGAGAAGAAAAAGCAGACCCAAGCCTTTGGGTCAAGAGAACAAACTCTGAGGATAGTTCCAACGATCATAGGTAGACCGGAGCTGACCCAGGGTTAGGAGGATAAGGAAAAGTACCGAAAGAGGACTGAAGAAAGGGTGAAGTGCCTGAGGAGGATGGGCTATTCTGTGAACCATATGACGATGGAAGAAAGTTACACCTCAGCCACCCCCATCGCCTTCACCCAGCAAGACCTGACCACGGTGCGCCTGCCTCATAATAACCCATTGGTGATTAAGTTGCAGATTGATTCCGCGTTGGTCGAGAGGGTCCTAATTGACGGCAAAAGTAGCGTCGATGTCTTGTACCTTAGCATATTCGAGAGCATGGGCCTGGATCGAAACGTACTCAAGCCGACCTGTCAGCCACTGTTCGCCTTCAACGGCGCTAGGGTCAGTCCCTTAGGCATTGTGACTCTGAAGGTCTGCATCGCAGAAAGATGCTTGGACGTGGATTTCGTCATCATCGACTGCCAAACTTCCTTCAATGTCATCATGGGGAGAGGGTGGATCTACGCCATGCATGGGGTCGCCTCCACCCTCCACCAGGTCTTGAGATGTCTATCAAAAGATGACACTTACACGTTAAAAGAGACCAGGCCTCTACGAATAAATATTTTTCAATCGCCCTGGGTGGGCCCGAAGCGAACGCGAGCGTCTCGACGGGGGACAGATTGCAATCAAAGGACCGCCTGCCGGCGTACATGAAGCGGATCAAAAAGTAGTCCGACGAGCAAGAATCCATGATTGAGGAGCTGGTGGCGATCCGTTTGAAAGAGGTAGAGCTGGGGAAGGTAATATTTATCGGAGCCCTGCTGCCCGAGGAAAAAAAGAGCAAACTGTTGGGATTCCTTAGGCAGAATGAAGATGTCTTCGCATGGACCACGATGACATGCCCGGGATAGACCCCGCACACGCCTGCCACCGATTGAATGCAGACCCTAATTTCCCTCCGGTCAGACAGAGTCCCCGATGGTTCGCGCCAGAGAAAAACAGGGCGATCAATAAGGAGGTAGAGACGCTACTGGAAAAGGCCTGATCATGGAATGTGTATATCCATGCTGGGTCTCCAACCTAAACAAGGCCTGCCCGAATGACAGCTTCCCCCTACCAAGGATTGACCAAATGGTCGATGCTACGGCTGGCTTTGACATGATGAGCTTCTTGGACGCCTACTCTGGATACAACCAGATTCCTCTATATGAAGAAGACCAGATCCACACAGTGTTCATCACGGAGCGAGGTCTGTACTGTTATAGGTGCATGCCTTTCGGCTTGAAGAATGCAGGGGCGACCTACCAAAGGCTCATGAACAAAATGTTTACTGGGCTGCTCGGGAAGACAATGGAAGTCTACATCGACGACATGGTCACAAAGAGCAAGGAAGCCTCAGACAATCTGGGACACCTGGATGAATGTTTTCAAATCCTGAGGCGATACTGGATGCGTCTGAACCCCAAGAAGTGCGCGTTTGGGGTGTCTTCCGGCCAGTTCCTGGGACACATCGTAAGTAGAAGGGGCATCGAGACCAATCTAACCCAGTTGTCCTCTATCGCAAATGAGAAAAGACCCTCGATCGTTTGGGAGGTCCAGCGCCTGACCAGGAAGATAGCTGCCCTCAGCTGTTTTGTCTTTAAGATGTCCGACCGATGCAAGCCCTTCTTTTAGTGCATAAAGAAAAGCCCCACAGTTGTCTGGGGGAAGGATCAGGACAGGGCATTGACAGAGCTCAAGCTGTATTTAAGCCATCCACCTATCCTAGCTTCCCCAGCAGAAGGTCAGTGCCTGTATGTGTATTTGGCAGTGTCCGAAGTATCGATCAGTGCCATGCTATTTGTCGAGGAAGATGGCAAGCAGAAGCCTGTGTTTTACACGAGCCGCATGCTCCTGGACGCCGAAACACGATATAGTATGGTCAACACTAAGAAGAGACTCAGGTAATACTTCGTGGTGCACCTGGTAACGGTGTATACGGATTTCCCCATCCGGCAAATCTTGGCCAAGGCGGACCTATTGGGACGACTGACTAAGTGGGCCATCGAGCTGGGGATATACGACATCGAATATCGACCTCGAATAGCGAAGAAAGGGCAAGTCATGGTAGACTTCTTGGTGGAAATCCAGTCCTTCGGCGAGCCGCACGACCTGCTTCAAACATCCCCACCTCACACCCCTTCAGCCTGGACCCTCTACACCGACGGATCCACGAATGCCTCAGGGTCAGGTATCAGGATAGTCTTGCAGACCCCGGTAGGACTCAGGGTAGAGAAAGTTTTGAGGCTCAGTTTCTAGGCGACGAACAATGAGGTAGAGTACGAGGCGCTACTGCAAGGCCTTGAATTGGCTCTGTTCTTCGGAGTAGAGGACATTGTGGTAAAAACTGACTTGTAGCTGATCGTGGGTCAGGTCAGGGGAGACTTCGAAGTAAAAGAGCTAAGGTTGCATAGGTACTTCTCCCGGGTAATGGGGGCGAAAGCCCATTTCGGCAGGTTCGATATCGGACAAATAACCAGGGAGATGAACCAAAAGGCCGATAAATTAGCCAAAAACGCGTCGATAGGGGGAGCAACTGAACATACGGAGATTTTGCCAGAGGGCAAAAGCATAAAAGGCCTCTTGGAAGCCCCCGCGTGCCACGTATTTGCAGCCGACTCCGAGGATGAGGGCTGGATGAGACCCATCATCTAATATCTAGTGTCGGGGAACCTACCCGCAGACCCCCAAAAAGCGAGGTCGATCAAACTGAAGGCTGCCCGGTATTCTATGGTGGCGGACCGACTGTAACGCCCTCTTGATCCTCCTACTACTAGTGGAAATTTATTAACTTTTTATTTACAAGGCGTTACTTTTGGAAGATAATCCTATAATTATTTTTCCAAAATACGGGCCAATTCGAACTTTTTATTTTCTTTAAACCTCTATGGATAGGTGACTTTACTTCCATACATAATCAGTATATACATATATTACCCAATGAAACATATTAAATATGTACTAAAAAAAACGAATTAAAAATAACTTCATTGAGAGACTGCAAAATATCCCAAAATACACAAACTAGGCCCCCCCCACAAGTGGTCAAAATATCCATATGTACAACACCAAGGTCGGGCCTCTACTTTAACTCACAAGCTCATGCTGTCATCTCAATCATTACCTGCAACACAAGACTATAATGAGCTACAGCTCAGTAAGTAAAGTAATGGATGACATGTTGCTCAATGACATGAATTAAATGTATGATCGTGCTTGTCTATATTATAAATGATTTCCTTTAAACCCTTCCCTGTCTTATGCCCACTGTCCAGTTCAGCACTGTGCCTGCAGGGCTTCATGAATTAATGATATCCCATGGGTTCTCCTCCCGCCGGCTCTTACCACAGTGGGGCTCGTTACTAACCTTATTCCATCGTTATCCTATCGAGCTCAAGAGATAAGGCGGCCCGAGACTGTAGTTTATTCTATTATAAAACTTGGAGGAGGAATATTGTGGCAAACCTTGTGACTAATCCTGTCACACTTGCCCCTCTCCTGGGGCTGCCACTCTGAAACTGTAAATATTTATCCCGTTTCCCCGTAACAGTGACACAAAACCTTCTGAAAGTTACTTGATCTTAACTTCTCTATGATAAAATAGTTTTACACAATAATACTAAGGCATTTCATAAATCATATTACCCTTCTTAAACTTTTTCATATAACATGCATGGTTATATGGTGTACATAATAATACCACACAAAAATTACCAACCATATATATGCTGAAATCGAAATGCCAATGGTCATACTCATAACCAGAATAAATGCAAAACATGGAAACATAATAGATACTTATATAGCACATAATTCTTGTGTTGCAGTTGAGTACTTTACTTACCTCGTGTCCTAAATAGAAATGAATTGTGGAAAGGGTCAATATCCTCTAGAGATTGGTGTGCTATTCACCTGTCATTGTTTATAGGTATTCAAAATGCACATTTTGCCAAAAGAATGCATCAAGATACTCGAACAATATCGAAATCAGAATTTTCACAAAATTAGGAAACTTGATCTTAAAATGACTCAGAAGCATATAATTCACTTAAGGTACTTGGAAATCAATAAGTAGCATTGAAAAACTGTTCAAAGGTATTAAAATATGAATGCTAGTTCGTTAGCACAAAAATGATCCAAAAAGGCAT
>JXTB01000205.1:363339-384730 GCA_002914805.1 Parasponia andersonii | reverse complement strand
CCAGTCGAGACCTTTCCAAACTAGGGGGGCAATAGGCGGAAGACACCATGAAAGCCCTGGGGGTACGCCCCCTGACTAGAAGCAAGAGATATGGCAGAGTTGCGTAAGAGACTCGGTAACTATCATAGCTAGACCCCCGATGATCTGGCAGAACAAACTGTGCGAGGCATCAACCGGACGGCCTTCGCTGACTGGATCCAGATGGAACCCAGGCCGAGGGATTTCATGACCCTGACCTTCAGGCCGTTCGAGGGGAAGACTGACCCCCTCGACCACATATACCACTTCCAGCAGAAGATGGCCTTAGAGACCAGGGACAAGGCTGTGACTTACAAAGTCTTCTCTACGACCCTTGTGGGACCAGTCCTGCTATGGTTCAGGAAGCTCCCGGAAAAGTCCATAAACGAGTTCGAAGACTTCTGCAAACTTTTCCTGAAACAGTACGCAGGTGTCCGAAGACAACAAAAAACTATGCGAGATCTGGACCATTTGGAGCAGGCCGCAGATGAATCCTTGCAGGAGTACCTCTCGCGTTTCCTCGAGGTAATGTCACTGGTCCATAACGCAGACTCGGTCCAAGCCACAGGCTCGTTCGTCCGGAGCCTGCAGCCAGGGTCAATGCTATCGGATCACCTCCTTCTAAATCTTCCATATGATATGGCGGACGTCCAGGCAAAGTCGGAAGGGGTATTCAGGGTGCTGGAAAGCCATCAGAAGGCACCCAAGACCTCTGCCACAGTAACAATGACGCCAGTACAACCCCCGACCCCGCAAGGGGTGAAAAGGCCCTCACCGGGCCAAGGGCCAGCCCCGAAGCAGGAAGTCCCCGTCTGAGACGGTCTGGAGGGAGGCAAGAGGAGCAAGACGACCTGTGATCCTCTACCCAAGTACGAGCTCAACACACCGATCGACGTGATCTACCTCCAAATAGGGACAGGGGTATTTTCAAGGACCCACCCAAATCTGGCGTCCCTGAACATATGAAGAATAGGAACAGGTACTGCGAATTCCACAAAGACTTCGGGTACGACACGTCCACTGCCGCAACTTTTATGCTCAGGTCATGTTGACAATCCACGCTGGTAGGTTGAAGTAGTACGTGAAAACCGACGAAGCCCAGCCACGGCAAGACATCACCAGGACTGAGAAAGGGAAGCAGGCTCAAGCCTCTGGGTCAGGAGAGCAGACCCTCAGGATAGTGCCGACCATTGTGGGCAGGCCAGAGCCGACCCACGATCAAGAGGAAAAAGAAAAATGCCTCAAAAGAGCCGAGGGTAGGGCGAAACACTTGAGGGGGATGGGACACTCCGTCAACCACTTGATGTCGGGGGAAGGCTGCACATCCGCCGCCCCCATCGTTTTTACCCAGCAAGATCTAACCACGGTGCACCATCTTCACGACGATCCCTTGGTAATTAAATTGCAGATCGGCTCCGCATTGGTTGAAAGGGTCTTGGTCGATGGTGGAAGCAGTTTCGATATCCTATTCCTCAGCACATTCGAGAATATGGGTCTGGATAGGAGCGCACTCAGGCCAACCTGTCAACCGTTGTTTGCTTTCGACAGCACAAGGGTCTGCCCTTTAGGCGTCGTGACCCTTAATGTCTGCGCAACTGAGAGATGCTTGGACGTGGATTTCGTCGTCATTGATTGCCAGTCCTCCTTCAACGTCATCATGGGAAGGGGATGGATCCACGCCATGCATAGGATCGCTTCCACCCTCCATCAGGTCTTAAGATGTTAATCAAAGGATGGTACGTACACGATCGACATCAAGGGGGACCAGGCCTCTGCAAGGAAATGCTTTTCAGCCGCCCTGAGGGGAGCCGATGCGAGCGCCAGCACTGCAGCCGGGGACGGATAGTAATCAAAGGACCGCCTGCCAGCGTACATGAGGCAAATCGAAGAAGAGTCTGACGGTCCGGAATCCACGATTGAGGAGCTCGTAGCGGTCCTTTTGAAAGAGGAAGAACTGGCGAAGATGATCCTAATCGGGCCCTTATTACCTGAGGAGCAAAAGAACGAAATGTTGGGATTCTTAAAGCGGAATGAGGACGTCTTTGCATGGTCCCACGATGATATGCCAGGGATAGACCCCGCACACTCTTGTCACCGGCTGAATATAGACCCCCATTTCCCCTCGGTCAGGCAGAAACCCCGAAGATTCGCACCAGAGAAAAATAGGGCGATCAACAAGGAGGTAGAAAAGCTACTGGAGAGCGGTCTAATCAGGGAATGCGTATACCCACGGTGGGTTTCTAACCCGGTAGTGGTGAAAAAGAAAACCGGCGACTACCGTATTTGAATAGATTTCACCAACCTGAACAAGGCCTGCCCGAAGGATAGTTTCCCCTTGCCAAGAATCGACCAAATGGTAGACGCGACGGCGGGATTCAACAGGATGAGCTTTCTGGATGCCTACTCTGGATACAACCAGATCCCCCTGTACGCGGAAGACCAGATCCACACAGCTTTTATCACAGAGCGAGGTCTGTACTGCTACAAGCGTATGCCGTTTGGCCTGAAGAACGCGGGGACAACCTACCAAAGGTTCATGAATAAGATGTTCGCCATGTTGCTAGGAAAGACTATGGAGGTCTACATCGACGACATGGTCGTGAAGAGCAGGGAGGATTCAGACCATCTAAGGCACCTGGACAAATGTTTTCAGATCCTGAGGTAGCACCAGATGCGTCTGAATCCCAAGAAGTGTGCATTTGGGGTATCCTTTGGGCAATTCTTAGGGCATATCGTGAGCTGAAGGGGTATTGAAGCAAATCCGACCCAACTGACCTCGATCGCGAATGTGCAGAGACCCTCATCTGTTCGAGAGGTCCAACACCTGGCCGGGAAGGTAGCCATTCTCAGCCGATTCGTATCCAAGATATCCGATCGATGCAAGCCTTTCTTTCAATGCCTGAAGAAAAACTCTACTTCCTTCTGGGGGGAAGAACAGGACAGAGCAATGGCAGACCTCAAGCTGTATCTGAGTCACCCACCTATCCTGGCTTCCCCGTCAGAAGAGGAGCATCTGTACGCCTATTTAGCGGTGTCCGAAGTAGCGATCAGCGCCATACTATTCATCGAGCAAGACGGTAAACAGAAGCCGGTGTTTTATATAAGCCGCATGCTCCTAGATGCCGAAACCCGATACAGTGTGGCAGAAAAGCTGGTCCTCGCTCTGGTCAATGCTAAAAAGAAGCTCTGGCAGTATTTTGAGGCGCACCCAGTCACTGTGTATACGGATTTCCCCATCCGCCAAATCTTGGCTAAACTGGACCTGTCGAGACGATTGACCAAGTGGGCCATCGAGCTAGGGGTATATGATATCGAGTATCAGCCTCGGACGGCAAAGAAAGGGCAGGTCATGGCAGATTTTCTGGTGGAAATCGAATCCTTTGGCGAGCGGCATGACATGAATTAGATGTCTCAGCTTCACCCCCCTTCAGCCTGGACGTTCTACACGGATGGATCCACGAATGCCTCGGGATCGGGAATCGGGATAGTCTTGCAGACCCCAACGGGCCTTAGGGTTGAGAAAGCATTGAGGCTCGATTTCCAGGCGACTAACAACGAGGCAGAGTATGAGGCATTGTTGCAAGGCCTCGAGTTGGCACTACATTTCGGAGTAGAGGACATCGCCGTGAAGACCGACTCGCAGTTGATCGCAGGTCAGGTCAGGGAGGACTTTGAAGTAAAAGAACTGAGGTTGCACAGATACTTCTCCAAAGTGATGGGGGCAAAAGCTCGCTTTGGCAATTTCAGTATCGAATCGATCCCCAGGGAGATGAACCAGAGGGCTGACGGGCTAGCTAAGAATGCATCAATCGGGGGCACCACTGAAAGCATAGAGGTTCTTTTAGACAGCGGAAGCATGACAGACCCCCCGCAGACCCCTGCTCACCACGTGTTCACAACTAGCGCTGCTGATGAAGGGTGGATGAGGCCTATCACACAATATTTGACGTTGGGGAACATGCCCACAGACCCCCGGGAAGCAAGGTCAGTCAGATTAAAAGCTGCCAGGTACTCTATGGTGGGTGAACAGCTATACAAGAGATCGACAATGGGTCCGATGCTACGCTGCATAGGCCCCGTCGAAGTGCAAAAGTTAATGGAAGAAATCTACGAGGGAGTATATGGCAATCACTCCGGCGGGGGCAGCCTCGCCCACAAGGCTCTAACGGCCGGATACTTTTGGCCATACATGATGACGGAGGCAATCAAATTTGTAAAAAAATATGATAAATGCCAGAGGTTCGCCCCGATGAAACGTCAGCCCGCGGAGATTCTTCATTCGAACATAACTCCCTGGCCGTTCGCCAAGTGGGGTCTGGATATCGTCGGAGAGCTCCCCAGAAGTCTAGGAGGAAAGAGATATGTCCTGCTGGCCACGGACTATTTTACCAAGTGGGTAGAGACTGAAGCCTACATGATAGTTAATAAAGCAGACACGATTAATTTCATCTGGAAGAACATAATCTGCCGATTCAGGATCCCAAAAGAGATACACGTCGACCATGGCACGCAGTTCTAAAATGCTAAGCTTAAGGAGTTGTGCGAGCTATACGACATAAGGCTCAGTTTCTCTTCCGTGAACTACCCCCAGGGGAATGGCCAAGCAGAGGCGACGAACAAAGCCATATTCAGCAACATCAAAAAGAACTTGTAGGAGGCTAAAGGCAAGTGGTTAGAAGAACTGCCGGCTATTGTGTGGGCTCATCGAACCACAGAGTGGAGGTCTATTGGGAGAACGCCATTCGCCATGGTCTATGGATCAGAGGCTGTGATCCCGACCAAGGTCGGCCTCCCGACCCTCTGCTCTGAAGTGGTAAAAGATTCCCCCCTAAACGAGCACCAGTTACGCTGCAACACAGAACTCCTGGAAGAAATGAGAAGCATGGCTTTGGTCCACCTGGCTTCATACCACCAGCAAACTAGATCTTACTTTGCGAAAAAGGTTAGTACTCGACGATTTAATGCCAGTGATTGGGTCCTGAAAGCTAGAACAGGGAATTCCTCAAAACTGGACTCCAATTAGATGGGACCCTATGAGGTAATCAAAGCGCTCGACAATGGAGCATATATCCTGAAGGAACTGAAAACGGGGAAAAATGTGCCAAACATGTGGAACGCTCAGCACTTGAAGAAGTATCACATGTAAGGCATATACTGATGATGTAAGACCATGTGAATACTTATATTATTGAAAAGTTTAAATCCAGAACAGGTCAAATTCCTTTCTTTATCATGGATTCATCTTTTGGATTGCTATGGAAAAAGGGTGCCCACAAAAGCAGACCCGACGTTTTATTCTGCTACGGAAAGGGTCTGCCCACAGAGGCAGACCCAATATTTTCAGATACTATAGAAAAGGGGCCCGTCCACAGTGGCAGACCCCATGCCTCAGTTGCAAAAAATCGTACCAGGCTGCCACGGGAAAGGGTCTGCCATAGTTGCAGACCATACGCACTACTCGTGCAAAAAAAGCTCGCACTCTGGGACTCACATCGCTCGTCAACGACCCGAGAAAATGTGCGAAGAGTGAGCTGCTGCGCAATAAAATTTGCCAGCAGACCTCGAAAAAGCTCGCACTCTGAGACTCACGTCGCTCGTCGACGACCCGAGAAAACGTGCGAAGAGGAAACTGCTACGCAACAAAATTTGCCAGCAGACCTCGAAAAAGCTCGCACTCTAGGACTCACGTCGCTCGTCGACGACCCAAGAAAACGTGCGAAGAGTGAGCTGCTGCGCAACAAAATTTGCCAGCAGATCTCGAAAAAGCTCGCACTCTGGGACTCACGTTGCTCGTCGACGACCCGAGAAAACGTGTGAAGAGGAAACTGCTACGCAACAAAATTTGCCAGCAGATTTCGAAAAAGCTTACACTCTGGGACTCACGTCGCTCGTCGACAACCCGAGAAAACGTGTGAAGAGTGAGCTGCTGCGCAACAAAATTTGCCAGCAGATCTCGAAAAAGCTCGCACTCTGGGACTCACGTCGCTCGTCGACGACTCGAGAAAACGTGCGAAGAGTAAACTGTTGTGCAAACAAAAACTTGCCAGCAGACCTTGAAAATGCTCGCACTTCAGGACTCACGTCGCTCATTGACGACCCGAGAAAACGTGCGAAGAGGATATAGCTGCACACCAAAACCTTGCCAGCAAACCTCGAAAACGATCGTACTCTGGGAGTCGAATCGTGCAAAAAGACACTTGTCGATGACCTAAGAAAACGTACAAAGGAAAAAGGGGCATGCAACCAAAAAGCTAACCAGCGGACCCCCAAAGGAACACTTCTAGCTACGCGAAAAGCTAAAGGAAGGTAGGGTCAGAATCCACCCATTGGAAGTGGACCCTCCCTAAGGGATGTTTTTACTACACGAAAAGTTAAAAGGAAACAGACCCTAGACAGGGGAAGATCTATCTTTGCATGGTCAGGATATGAACAGATTTGGAGTCTACCCGTTGGAAGTAGTCCAGAGACAAACCAAATGTGAAAACAGAAATCAAGATTAAAACCTATTTATTATGTCCTAAAAATACAAAGTGCGCAGATAATAGTGGTGAGCACTCATGAGCCCTATTTGTGAGGTGCAGGTTTAGAGTGGACTCTTAAGGAGACGTCGGAATGATAATGCCCTGTTTGTTCCCGATAAGAGCTAAGCCCATGCCTTCTCCTTTGCAACGACGGGTCTAAGCAATGGTCGACTAATCCCTGGAGCTTGTTCCGAGCACGGTCCCATTTGGGGTCGGAGAAATCCAGCCACACGTGTGGGTCGAACTCTGCCAAAACAAGTTATAACGAGAGTTATACTTCTGCAAAACCAGATGAGCCAAAACTTGCACCCCTATTTTAGAAGCGAGTCCAAATAATCATGACCCGAGGAAGGCTCACTAATAATCCGAAATCGAGTCCTTACAATTATTTATACAAACAGTCGGATGCGAAAGAAAACAGTCTAAAAGTGGTGGCGCATTTCTTATTATTTATTCGAAGGGTTACAATGAATGATTAGCTTTACAAATATATAGAATTGGGGGTCCTAGTTACCTCCGTCTGAGGAGGCATGGCCAACCCCAGCGCTTGGACCAGCCTCGGAGAAGGGTGGCATGGCCGGGTCAGATTCGTCACTAGATACGACGACCGCGCCAGACCCTTCACCAGTTGAGACCCCGAGGCTAGGCTAAATGTTCAGGGCTTCCGGAGTTCGATCTGGTGGACCAGAAGCAGGGACAAGCTCTACAGCACTAGGGGCAGATGTAGAGGGCCCATCCTTCTCTACGGCAAGCATCTCCAGCACGTCAGCTGGGTATGTGATTCTGATCTCATCCCTGAGCTGCTGCATGTAGTGCCTGACAGAGTAGTGGTCCCTCTCGACACCTTTCTGATCGTCAAATTGGTCTGGTGTCACCACCTCAGCGTGGTTTTCAAACTCTCTATTCTCCCAGCCAGACCTGTAACTTTCTGCAGAAAGAACGTCCACTTGCTTCTGGTACCGTGTTTTTAACTTCTCCGCATCTGCCAGTCTATCCTTCAGCGCCGCCAATCTGAGTTTTGCCTGCCGCTGTGATAAGTCGACCAATAAATAGTTAATACCAGCAAGGTCCTCGCAATGTTTATGAGACATCTCCACCTGAGCACCCACCAGATTTTTATGGTCCAAAAAGAGATATCGGTTTACCTCATGGGACCGATCAAGTCTGCGTTGCAGAGCATGGGCTTCTAGCTTGGCTGCCGCCTTAGCTTTTCTCGCTTCCTTGGCGTCCTCAACAACCTGGTCACTAGCAATAAAGGCCAGTCCCATCTCTGCCCCCGCGCTTTTTAGCTCTTACTCCTTGATCCTCAGCTCGCCCTGAGCCAGTCTGGCGGCTTCGGACTGGGCAAGCCTGTCGGCCTCCGCCTGAGCCAGTCTTGTAGCCAGCTCCTCGCGTCTGGCTCTCTCGACACTAGCTTGTGCCACTGTGCTGCTAACCCTCGCTTCCTCGAGGCCCCGATATATATCGAAGTCAGACCTCAATTCGGCGAGGGCAGACTTGCTGCGCTCGGCTAGTGCAGAACGGGAGCTCAGCTCCTCGGTCAGATCCCTGACGCGAGCAGAGTAGAAAGACTGAATGGCAGACAGCTGCAAGTTAGACAACAAAGGAGGGGGTCAACGTTTACCAAAGATGTTGAAAAACATAAAAGCATCCGAATGTAACAAACCTGTGCGAGAGTGCGGGTAGTGACGAGCTCGACATTCTCTGATGTAAGGNTGGTTGGACCTTCCCCTTGAATGTCGCCCACACCTGGAGAGCACGGCCCCACCTCGCTGGCCATAAGGGCGTCCTCTCCGCCCGTCGAGCACACCTCCAGAGCAAGGGCGATAGGGACCGAGGGAAGTCCGGAGCTATCAGGAATGCCATCGGCCACGGTGGTAGGCAGTGCACCTCCTCTGGGCTGGCCGATGTGTGCTGATCTCTTTCTCCATAGAAGGGTCAGCATCACTCCATTATCGTCACTGTCAGACGAAAGGACGATCCTGCCCCTCTTCTCCACGCGGCCCTCTTCTTCATTGGATTAGCTGACCTCGCGTTGCCACTTTGTAGGGACCGGGGGAGGGGAGGAGAGTCTGGACTTCAATCTCGGAGCTCCCCCACTAAGCTCGGCAATCTCTCCAACGAGGCTAACAGCACCCGACTTCGAACCAGAGTCTGGAATAGGCGAGATCACTGTAGCAGACCCCCCCAGCCGGACTTGGCATCGCCTCTTCCCTGTGCACGATCCGGATGGCAGACGGTCCCCCGGGTGGAGATCCGCCTGCGTCAGAACGGGGGATCGCTGGTTGTTCTCCTCCCGAATGCACCACGAGGTGCTGGCCAGCAGATGCCTTGGCTTGAGCTTTAGATGCCGCGGCACCCACTTTGACGGGTGAGGGGCCGGCTGACAGGCCCGTCTCAGAACTTGTGAAACAAACAACGAGATTAGTTTGCAGTCGCAGTCCGACCCACAAGTACTCAAAGATTTGAAAATAAACTCACCCCTAACCCTCTTTGGGCGGCGTTTACTCCTTGCGGAGCCTGACGCACTCTACGGCCACAAGCCTCACGGCCTCCTCGAGCTCGTGATTGGACGGCACTACCAGATCGTTGGTGCCCATCAACTGGCTTGAGGCCGCAACCTGCCGACTCACCATGGTGATCCAGTCGTTTTCGTCCCGGGGAAATCAGTTCAGGGCGGAGGTGTCGAGTCGACTCCTCAGGTGCTTGGTGATAACCCAGGTATCCAAGGGGAAGGGGAGATATGAAACCATCCTGGGCATCAGGTTCATCGTTAGGGGGTTGAGGATGGCTTGAATATGCCTGCATTCCCCCGAAGAGCCGAAGATTATAATCTCCTCCAGGCTTTTGAGCCGCCCAGCCGACAGGTGCAGCTCAAACCTGTTTTCTTCTGCTGAGGCTGCACAAGACAAAGTAGCATGAGTAATAATATCGGGAGAGGACACAGACCCCAAAATCACGACCTAATACTTACTCTGCAGGAAGACTGAGGGGACTTGGAAATGTTCTCCGTTCACCCAAGGGGAGCACCACGCCCCTCCAATGGCATAAAGCCTAACATGAGAGTCCCATTGTTTGTCTGACCATGGCAACCCCCAAAAGATGTGGCGCCCAGGCAGCGGCTAGAGATAGAAGGTAGGGTAGGAGCCCTTCTTGGGGATGAGAATAAGCTTATAAGCATAAAAGACTACCTCCAGGTCGATATGCACCTTATAGATAACTGACAGGGCAGAAAGCCCCTTCAGAATCATAATCCCATTTACATTCAGCTGCATCGGATGGATTCCCGTCAAGGCAAAAAATTGGTGGATTAGGGAAGGAATAGGGAATCGCAGACAGTCCAGATGCTTTCTACCCAGGACGATGGAACCCTCGGGGGTGCAAGGGTGAAGGTACCAGTCTGCAGGGCCCTCAACCCGTTGAAGCGTCACTCCTCCGGGGAGGCAAAGCTGCCTCCTCAGTGAATCTAGTTCTGAATCCATAATGGGTTGCAATTCTTGGTTTTGATTTGAAGCCATTGTTCCAAAACACGACTGAAAGAGTGAGAGTCTTTAGAAGAGAAGGAAGCGAAAACCCTAGGATTTTATGAGATTGGAATGATTGAAAATTTTGATAAAATGGTAAATGAACACAATTACAGTTTTTATAGGGGAGAAGCCGAAGAGTTTTTCTGAAAAAAGAGAGAATAAGGGAAACTGAGCAGTCAGAACTTCAAAATTCAAACAAATCTCGTGATGAGGGATGGCATACCTCCGCATCGAGAAGAGGGAACCACGTGCGTCCCCCAGATTGGAGGAAGAGAGAGACGATTTCCCTACTTGATGGACACGAGCCCATCAAGTAGGGAAATGGGGGCAGTTGTGGGATCCGTTCCCGAGCCATACGCCACGTGGAAGGCCACGCGGATTGCACGTGATCTCACAATCGGCCATTAGGCCGTCCGAGGTTAGGGCCGAGCCCATCACTAACCCTGGACAGTTTGGCCCAATCTGACCCCAACCTCGACAGCTGGGGTTCGGAAGCCCCAAGGGTCTGCCATCTGGGTACAGTGGCCCTTACCTCAACAGTCGGGAGGATCAGAAGCCCCAAGGGTCTTCCGACTGAATACAGTGGAAAGCAACTCACGGCTCCAGACCCAGACAGAGTATTTAATGCGATCCTGGGTAGGTGTGTGCCAGGGACAAGCCGTCCTGACAGAACGGCGATTTTCTCAAATCTTACTCCTGACAGATTGAAGCCGTAGGAGGCGGCGAAAATCAGGCTACGGCAGCACAGAGGAGATCGCCGAAATCTCGGCCCGTGACTGCTGAAAAAGATTTTGAGGTGAAAGGTATTCAGTCCTGAGATTGAGAACCACGCGGTTCACAATCTCAGGACTACATATATAAGAGCCATGCGTTCCCGAGAGGGGCATGTACGCTTAAAAACATATAGATATTGATACTGAAATATTTACCTTGCTACCCTGTATCAAAGATAAATCACTGACTTAAGCATCGGAGAGTCTTTGCAGGTAGCCACCCCCACCTCTCCGATCTTACTTGGAGTTTAGAGGATTCTGGGACAGTAAGGATACGTGGACAGTTGGAGAATACAGCATCAGCAGTTCGAGACATACATGTGGACGGCTAGTGAGAAACCGCTCCAACACACAAAATGAAATGCGTTTTTAAAAGTGATTATGCATTTTGTAAATGAATTTTGGTGAAAAAATAGGTGGAAAAATAGACGAAATGTTTTGTAAAAGTAACTGTTATAGTTTATCATAACTAATAGAAGTCCACCAATGAGATTTCTATTTGTTATTTTAATTTTTTATGGATTCAATCTATTTTATTTCAAGTTTTTGAACTAATTTGAGAGCTTCTGTAGTTCTCCTATGATTACTTAAAAGTTAGAAAATATTTAAGTACAAAGTGATCAATAATTACATTGATAAGTTTTAATTTTTAAATGTTCCACCCATAATAATATTTATTATTAACTGAATTTGTGAAAATTAAATATAGTGATAATAATGTAATGAAACGTGATATTATAATATTAATTTATTCTTCAATAATAAATATATATTTATGTTTTATCCTTTTCCATTTCATACGTACCGTTCACCTTTCTGATGTATTGGTTATACTCAAATAAAATATTTCGATTAATATACTTTGATTAGTATATAAATAAAACTATACTTGGCCAATTTGGGCTAACTTAATTAGTCCAAGAATTTAGAAGTGTGTGTGAGTTTGAAAGGGTTAGAAGTTAAGTGTTCAAGCTAAGATAATGTGTGTATGATAAATTTGTAGTAAGTAATAGTTATTAGTTAAGTTTTATTTTTTTTTAAATAAATCTATACTTATTTTTATTTATGGAACTTTACCATTTATTTTGATTATTTTAATTAATGTGGGTATGCTTCATAATACGTGTACGACAAATATGGGCTCTTGAGTTCAAAAAGATTAAAAATCTAGATTATTAGTTACAAGACCATAGATTATCTAATTACTGATGAATTTATACGCTTCAAAGAATTTAAATAAAAACAATCTACAAAACTACGTTTATGAATTGAGTTAATATATCTTACTTTCAAATTGCTTTTATGAATAAAATATATTTTTTCAATAACATACCAGATGAAGAAAAGGAAGACGATTCTTTTTTTAAAAAAAGTGCGACGATGATTATGTATTAAAACATTACTTTATTCCTGAAAAAAATATTAATTGCATCTGTATTCATCATAGTTTGCAAAATACGAAGGGCAAATTAAAGGGCTAGCAGATATAATTTGGACGTTTTTTATATATAAAAATTACTTTTAGAGATTCGGCATAACAATACGTCTACACTAAAAATTCATGAATTTATTTATATGTGTAATAAATTAATTTTAAATATTATGTGTATAAAATACACTAGTAATAGGTAAAAAATTTCTACAGCTTTACATTTTCATCTAGTTTAATGTGATTGATCATAAATTTTCTACACTATTTAATAATAATTAACTATAATATCAAATAGTTCAAAACAAAATCATATACATGATGAATAATGACAAGAAAATATTGGGATAAAATTACTTTTAATTTGAAAAAATAAAATTTTCAATAAAGAAATAAATTTGGTGAAAATTATTTTACACAATAGAAAATGTGTACCTTTATAATACGTTTTTAATAAAAAGTACAAGTATTTTTTTATTTACCATTGATACAATAACACTGTATAATTGAAAAATATGTACTCAGGGACAACTAATTGGAGAATTATTAAGAAATTATTATGTCATTTTGTAATAATATTTAAATAGCATATTTTCATAAACTAAAATAAAGATCCTCGTTTATAATAAATGAATTTTATACCAAAATAGTCGACTAATGACCTTACGGCGATAAAAATGTTTCATTCATAAATTTGATCAAAATTAGTCCTATGTCATGTATCTAAATTTACCTAAATACCATAATTAAAATTCATCTTCTTCTTTCTATATCATTGTCAATCTGCTATGAATTTTCATCGTGAAAGGTGTACAGTAAATGAATCATCATTAAGTCTAGTTTTTCCTTTTTTGTTTGTCATAGTCGAAATAATATGGTCGAGTTTGTTTTAACGAGATCGAGTTTTTTACTGGATCACGGAACATAAAGATTTGGAGTTTCAATTTTCTTAATTAAAAAATGTCTTTATTTGTAAATGAGTAATAATTTATCCCATATTGAACCATGAGCTTTAGAATAGGGTCAACACTGATAATACCTATAATCTCCTACACATGAAGTGTAAACGAATAATACGATAAAAGGTAAATAAATCATTTTATATTGAGAGATTCTATATCACAAATTATATTTTCAATATGATCGAGTTAAAATAAGTCTATACTTTCCTATCATGATAGAAGTATGCATTCAGTTTTCTTCTTCTTAGAACATGCTTGAAAGGAAGATATTTCAAATCTTTTCTCAAATGAGAATAGTTTCATGTTTTTTTATTTTTTGGTGTTAAATATCCGTCCATTTGGGAATGTATAAATGCACTTGTTCAGTTCACCTATGTTTGGATTTGTGTTGGCTTTGCGTTTCCTTTATATCTTATATGCCTTTAATCTACTCAGATCTAAATTTTTTGTGGTTTTAGGTTGTATTATGTGGGTTTTCATCACCTCGCATAAATAAAAAGTCTAACCTCAAAAGATTCAACTCACATATTGTGCAATTAATGAATGATTTAGTAAAAAGAAGCTTCTAGAAAAATAACATAGAATCAGATAAAAACACTTTTTGCTTTAGGACGTGTGACCAACAAGGAATTTGGCTCAATATTCGACCTCATAGTTATAGAAAAATGAGAAAAATATAGGACTATGTTTGGAACACGGATTCTACTATAGAAAAGATAGTGAGAAATAAGTAATTAGAATGGGAAAAGATTCTTTTGGTTTCAAAATAAAATGAGAGTTTAGTTTTTTTGAATAGAAATAAACCAGAGATTGTAAAAATTCATTTCATTTCAAATTAAAACTACATTTTCAATAATTTGAATGGATCAAATACAGTCTATAATTAACTAACTTTAGAAAATATGCAATTTTTTTTAGTTAAACTAGTTTAAAACGACATTTAAATTATAAAAAAGATGTAATATACAACTTATATTTTTATCTCATTATTAGTACTTTTTAAAGTTCTTTTATTTTTTCCCTTTGGTGAACTAATTTGAACGATTTGTCCAAAATTAGTTCAATATTTCTATTGGAAAATCTCACTAGCTAGGATAAGAAAAACAATTAAGGCTACCATTATTATATCCCATTATCAATGTGATTTATAGTTACCTTAATAGAATCTCCTCTTTGATTTTAAAAAGAAAATAATAATATATCAACTTTTATTTTGAATTTTTTTTCGTTTTATATGAAATATATGAGAAAATCTTTCCAATAAAAGAACAATATGATATAGGTTAAAAAAGAAAATAAAGAAAAAACAATAGTGTCTGAAAATAGTAATCCTTCAAGCATTGTATTCCTTTCCATTTTGCTATTTTTCACCCTTTGTTGTGGTTTATTGAAAATCTCTTTTTGAATTCCTAGCTTAATCCATTCTTTTCTAAAGTGAAACTTTAGGATGCATCTTTTCTAAAGAGAAATTTTAGGGTGCATCTTGTCTAAAAGGGGACTTGATCTCCGAGTTCACTTGAAGGTATCATTACGAATATTTTCGATCATAAAGCACAAAACTTGGTATGCTTTTTTGTATTGCATGTTGTTGAAGTTGTGAAAGTAATGGTTTTTAGATGTGCTTTATATCTGAACCTGATAAAAAAGGGGGGCATCTTGCCTTTGTGAACGGACCTCTCTTATGCATCATAAAAATTTATTAAACATGATGTTCCTACACTTAAAGCCTTAGCTATAGTCGTGTATATCCATGGTTTTGGATTTGGACCAAAGTTTTGACTCCTGATTTAGGGGAAAAAAAAACTTCAAATCCAAGCCCAATCAAATAGTCAAGTTGATTTTTCATTGAATTTTCAACAAAAGTTGGTATGGGTGATTTCCATCGCCAAGTTTAAGACCCGAGGGCAAAGATAAAGGTTCGGGAAGAGATCCTGAACTCAGAAAGAGATAAGGAAGAGGGCTACCTGACCTCTACTAAGAGAGCGAATTAGACCTCCACCAAGAAGGTTGTCAGACCTCTACCAAGAGGGCAATCTAACCTCATGAACAAGAGGGTAGTCTCTATACTAAGAGGGCTATCTGACCTCTGCCGAGAGGTCTGCTTGGCCTCATGACCAAGAGGCCATGACTGAGAGCACAACTTGACCTCAATTCCAAGACACCTAGATGTCTTGGTACACCTCGAGATTTGGAAACTCCTCGATCACTATCTACCAAGAGGGACAAATTCAAGGAGATAGATCCTCCATTTACCAAGGAAATCATGGATGCGGTGAAGCCTAAGAAATCCAAAATGCCAAGCTTGATACCATATGGTGGGAGCGAAAATTCAATTGAGCACATCGGTATGTACCAAGACTAGATGGTGATGCACAGTGCCAATGAACATCTACTCTGCAAGGGATTCCCCCTCTTACTCTCAAGGGCAACCCGTGCATGGTACATGACGCTTGAACCTGACTCTATCTCCAGTTTTTGACAACTGACTGAAGAGTTCCTAGATAAGTTTGCCGGATCTGAGACCAAAAAGGGAAAACTCTATTTGAGAAATGTCAAGCATGGAAGAATGAAACATTGATCAACTATATTGGTCGATTTAGGAGGGTGGGTCTTCAGATAGAAGGGCTATCAGATGAGACTATCAGAGAATACTATCAAGAAGGCCTTTAAGATAGGGACTTCTTATGGTACCTAACAAAACACACTCCCAAGACATATGCTGATTTGGTGGACGAAATTAGCAAAGAAGTTGCCCTCGAAGAGTACAAGAGGTTGAGGCGGGCCAATAAAAAGGTAGAAGAAGAAAGAGGCCAAGAAAAAAGAGGAAGGGACTCGAGGCCTCCTAGCCCAAGGCTAAGAAAAGCAAAGCCCCGGACCCGAGGACTAATGGTAGATCCTCCTACATAAGCAAGTTCAAATCCTTTACTCCCCTCACAACATCCCACGGATAAGTCTTGAGAAATCAAAGACAAAGGCATGCTCCGGTTCCCAGATCCAATTCATTGTGAACCAAGCAAAAGAGATAAGAATAAGTTCTGCAATTTTCTATCGAGACCATGGGCACACAACTGACAATTACTACTAGCTAAAGGAGAAAATTGAAAGGCTAGTCCAGAACGGACATTAGCATGCCTACATCGAAATGGCAATGTCTAGAAATGACCAGGTGAAGGGTAAGACAAAGGACCACGAGGAAGGCATAGATACAGATCACTCCGTTCTTACCATATTAGGAGGCTTGGTTACCAGGGACAACTCTTGGGCTGAGAAGGCCTACGTTCGTGAAGCAAGAGATGTGACTCGAGGTCACCAGATTAATGTTTCTGAATAACTAAAGGGCTGATAGACCCTCAAGCTCCACGATCACCTTTAACGAGGCAAAGGCCTCGAGGCTTGTCCATCCCCATAGTGATCCCCTCGTAGCAACTTTCCAAATCGCTAACAGCCGAGTTTTCTGCATCTTGGTAGATACCGGAATTTTGGCAAATATTCTATTCAAGAGCGTCTTCAACCAGCTAAGACTCAGAGGTGCCGAAATTAGATACACCAAGATGCCACTCTACGGATTTGGTGGAGAATGTGTCCAAGCTGAGGGATCCATAAAGCTCCCGTTCATGATCGGTAATGCTTCCACGCAGGTTACCGAAGTGATCGACTTCTTAGTGGTAAACAAGAAGTCATCCTACAATGTCATAATAGGGACACCTACCCTCAATGTCCTCAAGGTGGTCGTTTCAACGTACCATCTCTTGATGAAATTCCATACGGAGAAAGGAGTCAGAATCATACGTGGAGACCAGGCCTAGGCTTGAGCATGCTATGCGACCTTAGCCTTGCCTTTCAAGGTGAACGGAGGCCTTAGTGCATCCCAACCACTTGAGTGCAACACAGTGTACCAAGTAGTGGACGCTGAGCTCCCCGACTCGAGGATCATACGGGTGCTCAACGAACATGAGCGCCCCAAAAGAGAAGTTCACCTCAGGTTGAACCTCACTCTCGAACAAAAGGCCAAGCTCGAGTGCTTTCTAACTGACTAAAAGGATGTGTTCACTTGGTCCCATAAGGATATGCCCAGAATCGACCCCGAGGTCACGACACATAGGCTGAATGTCGACCCTGATGCAAAGCTGATTATATAAAAGAGAAGAAGCTTTAATAAGGAGCATTGTGACACCATAAATGCCGAAGTCAAAAATTTATTGGCCCAAGATCCATATGAGAAGTTTACTACCTGAAGTAGTTGTCCAATATCGCCTTGGTCAAGAAGCAAATGAAAAATAGAGTGTGCGTGTCAACCTCACCAATCTCAATAAAGTATGCCCAGAAGTCTCATTTCCTCTCCCCATAATCAACCAGTTGGTAGATGCAACAACAAGACATGAACTATTATGCTTCATGGATGCCTATTCAGGGTACAACCAAGTAATGATGCACGAGTCTGACCAAGAGAAGATTACATTCATCACTAACCTTGGACTCTTTTACTACAAGGTCATGTCCTTTAGTTTGAAGAATGTAGGAGTCACGAATCAAAGGCTCATAAACAAAATGTTCGAAAGGCTGATAGGGAAGACCATGGAAGTGTATTTCGACAATATACTCATCAAAAAGTTGAAAGCCCATGACCATGTCATTGATCTCCGAAAGACGTTCGACATACTAAGGAAGTATCAAATGAGGTTGAACCCCGTGAAGTGTGCCTTTAGATTCTGCTCCAGGAAATTCCTCGTCTTCATAGTAAACCACCATTGGATAGAAGTAAACCCCACCAAAATAAAGGCCTTGCAACGAATGAATTTACCGACCAAGGTGAAGGATATTCAAAGACTGACCAGGATGGTAGCAGCTTTGTCCTGATTTGTGTCTAAAAGCACAGATTGATGTAAGCCTTGTTCCAAGGCTTAAGGAAGGGCAAGGGGATGGTATGGATGAAGGAGTGTGAGCAAGCATTCATATCCCTTATATAATATCTTGGGTCACCACCGCTACTCTCGAAACCCCAAATAGGAGAGACATTGTTTGTCTACATTGCGGTTTCTGATCATGTGGTGAGTGCGGTCCTCATTAGAGTCAAAGGTAGAGTCCAACTCTCTATGTACTATGTGAGTAAGTCACTCCTCGATGCGGAGACAAGATACCTTGAGATGGAAAAGTTTGCGCTAGCTCTCATGGTGGCGGCCAAAAAGCTCTGACCATACTTCCAAGCTCACCCAATAGCTGTCTTAACCTGCCACCCATTAAGGCGAATTATCCAAAAGCCTGAGGCCTCAAGAAGACTCGACAGGTGGGCAATTGAGCTCAGTGAGTTTGAGATCAGCTTCTACCCGAGGCAAACAATTAAAGGCCAGGCTATGGTAGACTTCTTGGTCAAGTTCACCAGGCCCCTGGAAGCAGCACTTTTCTATAGACCACCAAAAGCCCACTAGGAACCCACCAGATAAACCCAAGCCTGAGACAGGGTCATCTGGTCACTTCATGTGGATAGGTCAACAGGAATAGACAGATCCAGAGCAGGCATAATGATACGAAATTCTGAGGGAAAGCCCCGAAGTCTAGCCATTCACTTCAGATTTAAAGCCTCGAACAATGAAGCAGAATATGAAGCACTTCTCGTCGAACTACGTGGAGTAATAGAGGGTGAAGGAAAAAATGTAAGAATCTATTACAACTCATAGTAAGACATGTCACAGGAGAATATCAAGCCAGGAGTAAAACTATGATAAAGTATCTGACGATGGTCAAGGTTGAGCTGGTTAAGCTAGAATAGTACGAGTTCATAAGAATTCCTAGACAATAAAATGCTAGCATGGACCCTTTCGTATGCCTGGCCTCAGGTCAAGGAAAGTTAGTGGGCGAAGTACCGCAAAGTTTATAGCCAAAGCCAAGTATCCTGAAGATAAAAGGCATCCACATAGTAGAAGAATCCACATGGATAACTCCTCTCTACAAATACCGTAAGGAGAGGAAGCTCCCAGAAGACAAGAGTGAAGCTAAGAGGGTTTGATATAAGGTTTCAAGGTATATTATTCTCGAAAAGACACTTTACAAGAGGCGATTCAAGTTACCTTACTTAAGGTGCCTCAGCCCCCATGAGGCCGAGATAGTCCTTTGCGACATCCACGAGGGAATCTATGGAAACTATGTAGCAGGATGAAGCCTACCGCAAAAGACAGTAAGGCAAGGATACTACTGACCCATCATGCTGAACGACGCCTTAGAGCTAGTGCTTAAATGTGACCTCTGCCAAAGGTTTGCTCACATCCCAACACAAGCTCGTGAGAAGTTAAATCTTGTGTTCAGCCCTTGGCCTTTCACCAAGTAGGGTATTGACCTCATCGGTCTACAACCAAAGGCTCGAGCTTAAGCGAAATTCATGATAGTCGTCGTTGACTATTTCACCAAGTGGATAGAGACAGAGGCTTTATCCCAAATCACAGAAGCCAAGTGTGTCAGCTTTATCTGGAAGAATATAATCAGTCACTTCGGGATCCCTCACTCTATAGTCACGGATAATGGGAAGCAATTTTAAGGATCTCGACTCCGGGACACGTCCGATCAGCTAAAAATTTGTAAGTCATTCTTCTCGCTAAGACACCTGCAAGCCAATGGCTAAGTTGAGGCCGTAAAGAAGACAATTAAGGAGAACTTAAAGAAAAGCTCACGAGGTTGAAGGGAGCATGGGTGGATGAGCTCTACATGGTACTATGGGCCTACTGCACCACCGCGAGAACAGGAGTAGGAGAAACTCCTTTTTCCCTCATTTTTGGTGCTGAGGGCATACTACTAGTAGAGGTAGAGGTACCCACCCATAAAGTAGTAAATTTTGACGAGCAAGAAAACTCCAAAGCTCTTGTTATGAGCCTAAACTTGTTAGAAAAAAAGTAAGAAAAAGCTTGAGAACAGATAAAGGCATACAAAGAACTCTCGGCAAAGCAGTACAACTCCAAGGTCAAGGAAATAAGGTTCTTCCAAAATACCCAAGAATGCAGTGTCAGGGTCCTTGGTCCCAATTAGGAGGGTCTATATAAAATTATCGAAGTCTTCAGGCTAAGAATATACTACCTCGAAGACTTGGAATGGAGAGCCTTAATACATCCTTAGAATGCCGAGCACTTAATAAAATACTACCAATAAGGTGTACAATTTAGGAACAATCACGTGTAATTCCCTTGATCATTAAGCACTCTCTTTCGAATGAGTTGTGAGCTTTACATCTACTCGATACTACATCGTAAAGGAAAAGCTCGGGGGGCAGATAGTGTCAAGAAGTGAAAAACATTGACTTCTCGGCCGACCTAAGGCCGTGAAGGCACATTCAAGCCCTTCGTCCAATCCTAAATCATGAAGGCACGTGGAAGACCTTCGTCTGATCTGAGGTCACAAAGGCACATTCAAGCCCTTCTATCTGGCCTAAGGCTACGAAGGCACATTCAAGCCCTCCGTCTGACCTGAAGTCGCGAAGGCACGTGAAAGATCTTTGTCCTACCCGAGGCCGTGAATGTGCATAAAAGCCCTTCTGTCCAGCTTGAGGCCGAGAAGGCACATTCAAGCCCTCCGCCCGATCCGAGGACGTGAAAGCACGTGGAAGACTTTCGTCTGACCCGAGGTCGCAAAGCATATTCAAGCCCTTCTATCTAGCCCGAGGCCGAGAAGGCACATTTAAGCCCTTCGTCTGACCCGAGGTCGTGAAGACATGTGAAATACCTTCATTTAACCCAAGGTCATGAAGGCACATGAAAGCCCATTTGTCCGGCCTGAGGCCACGAAGGCACATTCAAGCCCTTCATCCGTTCCAAGGACGTGAAGGAACATGGAAGACCTTCGCTGACCCGAGGTCGTGAAGGCATATTCAAGCCCTTTTATACGGCCTGAGGCTGCGAAGGCACATTCAAGCCCTTCGTCCAACCCGAAGTCGAGAAGGCACATGAAAGACCTTCGTCCGACCCGAGGTCGCGAAGGCACATTCAAGCCTTTCGTCTGATCCAAGATCGTGAAGGCACATAGAAAACCTTTGTACGACCCGAGTTCGCGAAGGCACATTCAAGCCTTTTTGTCAGCCCCGAGGTAGTGAAGGCACATTCAAGCCCTTCGTCCAACCCGAGGTCGCGAAGGCACGTGAAAGAACTTCGTTCGACCCGAGGTCACGAAGGCATATTCAAGC
>JXTB01000205.1:327957-363315 GCA_002914805.1 Parasponia andersonii | reverse complement strand
GATGTCACGAAGGCACATGAAGGCACTTTTGTCCAACCCGCAAAGGCACGTTGAAGCTCTTCATTCAACTCGAAGTCATGAAAGCACGTGAAAGATCTTCGTCTAACCCGAGGTCACGAAGGCACATTCAAGCCCTTCATCTGACCTAAGATCCTGAAGTCAAGTGTAAGACCTTCGTCTGACCCGAGGTTATGAAGATACCTAAAAGCCCTTCTATCTAGCCTAAAACCACGAAGGCACATTCAAACCCTTCATCTGACCTGAGGTCGCGAAGGCACATGAAAGCCTTTCTATTTGGCCTGAGGCTACGAAGACATATTCAAGCCATTCGTCCAACTTGAGGTTGGAAGGTGTAAGAAAGTCCTTCTATCTAGCCCGAGGCTATGAAGACACATTCAAACCTCCTCGTTTATGCTGAGGCCACAAAGGCCATTGAGACCAAAGCTAATTTCTAGGTCTAGCTAAAGACCCACGATACGTTATTTAGCTGTATTTCCCAGACTTAGAGAAGACTATTGCCTAAAGATTAGCCTAAGTATAGCCCGAGGCCGCTAAAAGAGGAGCTACATCTTAAAGGTTCTACATTCTAGGTACAAAAGAGGGAAGAAAGTCATTTTATTAATACTTCAGCCTAAAGGCAATTATAAGAGATGGCCTTAGGCCCAAAATAACCAAAGCCCTGAGGGCTGCCAAGAAAAAAAAAAAGAGAGAGAGAGAGAGAGAGAGAGAGAGAGAGTTGCAAGGGCTATGCAAAAAAGGGAGAGAAAAAGGAAAATAATGCCACAGAGTACTCAAGTTTCTCCTCTATCACTACCCCTCGCTATATCCTCGACACTTTTTTGGTTTTGTCCTCAAGAGGCTCTGCCTCTGTGGCTGCTACCATCATAGCATTGTAGCTCTCAGAACCTATGGCCTCCTCAAGAAAGTACTAGTTAATTGTAGCCTCGAGGAACCTAGCCATGACCTCCAGGCGACAGTCAATGAAGCTACTAAAGTATAGATCTGAGAACTCTTGCGAGTTTTTGAAGTTTACCACAGCCTTGCCCCGAGTGTGAGAGACACTGACCTCTGCTTCGATTCGAAGGCTTTCTAGCTCTTTCCTCAGTTGGCCTTTGGTCTCTTTGCTCGTTGAGGACTTCTTGTTAACTTTTTGCTTCTCTTCAAGGGTCTTGTCCTGAGCATCCTCCACCTACTTTGGTGGCATTAAGCATCCTTGAGCTGGTTGTCGAGAGAGTCGGATAGCTGGGCAAGTCTTTAGAGCTCCCTAATGACCCGAGCCCAGAAGAGCTCGTACTCGGCGAAGGCCTGAGGATAAAATAAGAAAAGAGTTAAGATTCGTTCTACGTGTGCACCAAGAAGACAAAATAAGTAGCTAAGGGAGAAAAGGATACTTACCCCCGAGATGTTACAGTTGATAGATGAGGCAAGCCCTATCGTGTCTAATCACTTCGAGGCCAAGAGACAGGCCTCAGTGTAGTGATGGGTTAATTGGTTCATGAATGGATTAAGGTAGGCTTTCTTCAGGGTGGTTGCCAAAGCCAGAGGTGGAGTAGGAGAAACCTTAGAAGTTGAGGGAGGAACCCCCTCACCATGAGGAGCCTCGATGCTCCTAAAGGTCAAGGGTAGACCTTGAGCCTGAGAGCTCTCGCCTTGAGAAAGGGGGGTTGCACTAGACTTTGCCTTCTTGGAGGCAAATTGCTGAAGTAGTAAGCCCTCAATACGCCATTTCAAAGAAAAATATATACCAAGACTAGGCTACGAGGGTAGTATGACGTGAAGGGGAGACATGAGGCATACTCATGGACGAAGACTTTGGAACTACCAGGCCTTCGACTCGATGATTGCCTCTAACTAGGGAGCACTCTTCTTACTCTCAGGCCTACTGCGATGGCGGTGGGACTTCTTCTTGGTCTGGCTTTCGCAATCCCTCTCCTTCCATTGGATGTAAGATGCCATCCTTACACCAAGAGGCAAGTAAATATTAATGGCCCAAGAGGCTCAATCTAAAGGAAAAATTGCAAGACAAATAAACCTAAGAATGTGCTGTGAGGACGCACGGTGCTATAGCTCAGTAGTTGAGGAATCAAGGATGCACAAGTAGTAGCAAGACTCTCCTCCACCTCGGAGATCATGTCATCGACCTCGGGGTAGATGGGTCGTGTGATACCATGCCTTTTTAGCAAGGGGTTTGAGGCAAGGTATGGGTGCCACCTCACCAATGCCAAGGTAGAACTCGTCAGGAGGCCTTTGAAGTGGCACTCTTTTGGGTCCATCGCGAGGACTATCTTCAAGTTAAAGAGCTTGTCCTCACTAAGTATTGGGCGTTACCTCCTCTTCTGCCTGATCTCAAGGTCACAAAAGTTTACTGGGATTCGAGACGCCCCAGGGTCACTCACCTGAAAGCGAACTCCACATGGTCACACTGTACCAAGAAGCCTTCAGCATGCCAGCCTTTATCTGAGGAGGGAACCTTCTCAATAATCTTGTGTCATCATAGTGTGACCTTGAGATGCTACAAGACTTCTGGAGGAGGAATATGTTGTTGAAGTCAGAAACATAAAGGTCCCGAAGCCTGGCCTTCTTCTAGAGGACAAAACACCCTACGAAGGTCCTTAGCACATTAGGGAAGAGTTGCCCCAAAGCAATTCCCTAGTCGACAATATACACGCAAAGGAGAGGGTGCAAAGGAAAGCACAGCCCCACGACAAAGAACCTCTGGTACGAAGCCATCCACCTTTCGGGAGGGGCATTTATTCATTCCCCTTCATACAGAACCCTCATCTGCATTCCTGAGGGTATGAGGAAATCCCTATAGTTCCTATTGAGAGTCCTCAGGGTGACTCTACTGGCTACATCATTTGCCTAGAACTCATTGTCTGAGTCCACCAAGAAGGCGTCGTTGGCCTTGGGTCCATCCTGAACTTCTTTGTTCGCCCCCAAGGCCAAAGATGAGTTCCATGAGACCTCCGCCATCTCTTAAGGTTGGCCCTCGGAGTCAACACTTCGATACACATTTAGAAAGGGTGAACCTCCTTTTGGGGCATCTTGGCCAGTTTCTACCTTAGGGGAGTCAAGGTCTATCGGCACTCGATGCCTCACCTAGGTTATCATAACCTTAGGTTCCTACACTTTTGAGAGCTCAAGGTCTCGTAAGATATCCCTAGTAGGCAATGAAGTACTACGGTTGCTCATCATTATCTTGATTCTGTCGTGGTTGTCGTGATTCACCATGAAAACTGTTCAAAAGAAACCTAACAATGGAAGAAAGGAAGAGAAATAATGTTAATAAAGAGGAAATACTCACTTAAATAAGTGGTGGGTGAACGAAGCAAAGCCCAAAAATGGATAAGAATGGCATAGGATTACCAGAATACAAAAAACTGTATAGGTGGAAGAGAAATCTAATCGGAGTAAAAGCTTGAAATGATGAGGTGAAGAGGAAAAATGGGGAAGAAGAGGAAAGGAAGGGTATTTATAGGACCAATGAATGGGTTAATCCTAGTCATGCGATTAATCCAACGATTAAGGGTACCTCGAAGGCAAAGAGTCACATTTTAAAGCGCAGAGTGCCTTAAGGCTAATATGAGCCATTGGTTTTAAAACAAACGGCCCGAATCGAACTGAGTATTCTAAGATGACATCACTACACTAAGGGTAGGGTGGCTATCGCATGCTAAGAGGCCACGTGGCCAACTGCAGGTGGTCGATACTAAAGGGCTACCATAATTGTACTTGCCCTTGTAACCTCGGGTTGTAACCTATTCTCACCTCAGGTCTAATTACCTCGACGGCCAATACCAAGAGACCTCGCACCAAAAAGCTCAACGATCAAGATGAGACTTTATACCTCAAGCTTGGGGGCAACTATTGTTGGTCATTTTTGTCGCCAAGTTTAAGAGACCCCAAGCCCGAAAAAGAGATGAGAAAGAGGATTATCTAACCTTTACTGAGAGGGCAAATCAGACCTTTACCAAGAGGGTTGTCAAACCTCTGCCAAGAGGCTGATCTGACCTCGTGACCAAAAGGGCAGTCTCTATACCTAGAGGACTGCCTCACCTCTACCGAGAGGTCTACTTGGCCTCACGACCAAGAATCCATGATCAAGAGCACAACTTGACCTCAATACCAAGACACCTAAACATCTTAGTACACCTCCAGATTCATAGACTCCTCGATCACTGATTTAGGCCGTCAGTGGCTTATAACTACTCCGAACCCCATAAACTATGGGCTATATCTACACCCACACCTCCGACAGCCATTAGTGGCCTTCGACTTAGGGTGTGGGAATATGAGGATATGTCAGTGATTAAAGCACCATGACCGCATGGGTTGCATATTAAATACACAAAGATCGAAGGTTAAGGGGACAACACTCTCTTTCCAAGATGATCCAACAACACTGATACGCTTTGAAGTTTTCCTATATAAAGGTAACCAATTGCCATGCCAAGAGGGGCTGAAACCGGCAGGTCAAAACTCTGCCCTATTCTCTCCTCATTTACATTTCTCTCATTAATTATTCTCCACTAGAGACTATCTCACTCTTATTGCTAACTTAAGCTTAGGAGACTATTTGGCAGGTACCACATCGGTGCCTAGCAACTCCACCTCCCCCCCCCCCTCCCATACTACCTCGAGACCCCGAGGCTAAGAGAGAGGGTAACCCCATGCTCTCAGGTTTAAACCAGGCTCGTGAGAGGGAGTTTTGACCTAGTTTTTAGTAACGACTGGTAATAAGTTTTGCTCCCACACTCCTCTATGGTTTCACGATGAAATTTTGCACAAACAAAAGCAAACCATGTAACCATAAGTGAGTATTAGTTCATTAGTTTATACTTTGCTCATGATGTAATTTTGTATAATTAATCAAGTTGTGAAAAAGTAGCCAGCTTTGCTACTATTGTAATTTGCCCGCTAATAAAGAATTTCAATTAAATGAAGAAAAAGGGGAAAAAAAAAAAGGAAAATATCCCAAGTAATTCTACCTCAATAGAAAAGAAGATAGATGTTAGCATTCACTAACACGAAGAGGCACAAGCTTGTGTTTCTCTCCTATATGTGTATTTTTATTGTACATATGACATGATATTGCAATAAGCAATGTGCACGATTGTCTTGGAGCTTTAATTTACTACATATGTGGTAGAACTAAGTGGAGTCGTGGATTTCAATATTGTCCTTACCATAAAGTTGATTAAAGCTGCTTAATTTACTTGTTCATATTGCATCACAGTGATTAAAATATCTTCTTCATGTCTTAATTTGTTTTCCATTTTTTTTTCTTTTTCAATTTGTTTAAAGGCATTGGAATTCTTAGTCTTGTTGTTTGGTTTGTTCTTATTCATTAATAAATTTGTTTTACTTTACAAAGATTCAATCCATAAGCTATTCTTGGAATGGGATGTGTACGTGTTTTACCCTGACATTGCAATGTATTTACTGGTGCGTAGAAATAACTATAGTTCATGTCTTCTATTAAGAATATCTATGTCATAAAAACATTACATCCAAAGCCTTCTCTATTTTTGTTAGGTGCATCTTTTGAGTAATTCTTTATGGTGGACTCTAGATAGCCTATATTTGGATATTCTTTAATCTCAAAGTCTTTGTGTGAACTCCATGTGAGGCAGCTGTATATGGTAATGTGACTTGTAGGATAAAATTCTACATTTCATTTCTTTGAGTCATGATTGACCTTTGATCTTTTAGTGTCTTGCTACTTTCAAATGTGAATATGACCAAATAGTTTTATAATTATTTATTTCTCAGATCTCCTAGTCATCTTTATGCAAGGTATATGGAATATCTTCCAAGCCAAAAAAATAAAATGTGTTTATGGAACACCTACATTCATTTACAGTAAACTCCACATTGTTTTCTAAGATTTGATTGAAGTATTATGTACTTTGCTAGATGAAAGTGCAATTACTGCTCTTAACTATAGTGGTATAGTTTGAAACTGTTGTCTATGAGACCATTTTCTCCTCAATGCTCTCTTTATATTTGCTTTGAGAACTACAACCTTACATTATATTGGATCAGGATTTGTATTGAATATTGAATTATATTAGAAGATTATGGTATAAATTTTATTTTCTACTATAAATGTTTATTAGTTAATTTCTTATAGTAGTGACATTATATTAATTCAATAAAGTATTTGAAAAAAAAAAGTTCTTAGTAGAATCCTTGAGATGCAAAATGTGATATGTAAAAATAAGTTAACACCATGCTAGAGGCTGTGAAAATATATGATTTTAAATGAATATTAAAAAATGTCTTTTAGAGACTACAAGGTTTCGTCTCTAATTCTGTTTTTAGAGACAAAATATTAGTCCCCAAAGTAAATAATGTCGTCTTCTATAGTTTTCAAATGACAAATTTGTCATCCATATTATGATTTTTAGATATGATATTTCATTATTTTAGGGACAAAATTTTAGTCTCTAAATATTAGATTTTTAGAGACTAATTTATTATTGGTCTCTAATTACCATTAGAGATGTGGTTTTAGAGACGAACAGTAATGAACATATTTTTTGTCTCTGAATAGTTTTTAGAGACTAATTCAAGCATTTTTAGAGACAAAATATGGCCTCTAAAAATTATTTTTCTTATAAATTTGTAGTCACAGGTGTCAATGGCAACCTTACTTTTAAGGTTAAAGGAGCCTTTTTTAGCCTTTGTTGCCGGTGCTTTTTGCTGACACTGCTGAAAATCTCATATATATATATATATATATATATATATATATATTCCCAATCTAATAAGTATTTTAGGTATTTTATTTTTTAACCGTTGGATTATTATTTAACGGTTATCACAATTTGAGTAGTTGAAAAAATAAATAATAAAATTAATTACTTATTATTTAATGTTTTTCTCTTTCTATCTTTCATCATGAAAAAACGTGCTTGCTAAAATTTAATTAGGCAAAATAATATCTATTAATATAAAAAAAATATATCTACTAAATTTGTACCTCTATATATATATATATATATATTAATATTAGGGCATCAATCCAATATTTATATTTTTTTTTACCTATATCGTTTTGTCTAATTAAAATTCATTGCGTACTTCTTTTTATTGTAAAAGCTTGATAGAGAAAATATTAAACAATAAATATTTATGTTTATTATTTTTTTTCAACCACCTAAATTATGATGGTCTTTATGATCCAACAACTTAAAAAAAGAAACATCTAACCTTTATGATCCAACAGCTAAAAAATGAAGTACCTATAAATAAATTAAAAAAAAATACTGGATTAGAAACCATATATATAGCGCGGAGCTAATTTTATGTATATTGTTTATGTTGTTATATTATATAGCATCTAGATAATATTAAGGGAAAGAAAATACAGAAGTTTGTGCTACGATTGATGCTACACAGTTTGTTAAATTTCAATAGAATGTTAATATTGATGATGTCATGATCAAGAGATGCTGTCATATTAGTCCGTAAACAGAATTTAACAAGTTGAATGTTATGCGGTCTAAAAACTAGATGATGGTCAATGCCAAAAATGAAAAATTAGCAACCAAGAGGACATGACATGTGAAATCCCATAAAAATTGTAAGGGCAAATTGGTCTTTTGACCCTAAAAAAAAAAAAGAATTTGAACGGATTTGAGTCTAGGTTCATTTGGGCAAATGGTGAACAACTAGATAGTTGGAGTACTAATAGAGAAGGATTTATACTATTTAATGGAAAGTTAGCTGTAGCTAATAATCCACACCTTCGAGAGACTATTTTGACTGAAGCTCACAAATCTAAGTTTGCAGTACATCCCGGTAGTACTAAGATGTACCATGACTTAAAGAGACAGTATTGGTGGAAAGGCATGAAACAAGACGTAGCTACTTTTGTGGCTAAGTGTATAATCTGTCAGCAAGTAAAAGCAGAACATCAAAGGCCAGCTGGATTACTTCAGCCATTGCCTATTTCAGAATGGAAATGGGATAAGATCACTATGGATTTTGTAACAGGATTGCCGAGAACTCAAAGGAAAAATGATGCAATTTGGGTAATTGTTGATCGAATGACAAAAATTGCTCATTTTATACCGATTCGAATTAATTTTTCTCTCAACAGACTTAGTCGTCTTTATGTGGATCACATTGTTCGTTTACATGGAGTGCCTTCTAGCATAGTTTCTGATAGAGATCCAAGATTTACATCTAAGTTCTGGAGAGCTTTATAGAAAGCTTTGGGAACAGAACTAAATCTTAGTACAACTCATCACCCACAGACAGATGGCCAATCTGAGAGAACAAGTCAAACTCTAGATGATATGCTTCGCTCATGTATACTGGACTTTGGTGGAAGCTGGGACGATCATTTGTCGTTAGTGTAATTTGCATACAACAACAGCTACCAGACCAGTTTGGGTATGGCTCCATATGAGGTATTATACGGTAGACCATGTAGGTCATCCTTGTGTTAGGCTGACGCAGAGGAGCGAGTTACTCTTGGGCCAGAATTGATACAAGAGACTACTGATAAGATTAACATGATAAGAGAAAAACTTAAGGTTATTCAGAGTCGTCAAAAGAGTTATGCAGATCCCTTGAGACGAGAAGTAGAGTTTGACGTTGGTGACCAAGTGTTTCTAAAGGTTACACCGAGGTGCGGAGATACTAGATTTGGAGTTAAAGGAAAGTTAGCTCCAAGATATATTGGGCCATTTATGATTACTGCAAGAATTGGGCCAGTAGCGTATCGATTAGATTTACTACCACAGTTGGGCCATGTGCACAATGTCTTTCATGTTTCAATACTGAGGAAATATGTTCCTGACCCATCTCATGTAATTCAATACGTGGAGATACTAATTCAAGAGGATGTTACTTATGAAGAGCAACCAATTCGAATAATGGGAAGAGAACTCAAAGTGCTTCGCAGTAGAGAAATTCCACTTGTCAAAATTCTTTAGAATCACCATAAGGAAGAGGAAGCCACTTGGGAATTCGAGACAGAGATGTATGAAAAATACTCTCACTTGTTTAATTTTCACCTTGAAGTTATATTTTGAGTGTATGCCTTGTACTTGAATTTCGGGACGAAATTCATTTAAGGAGGGAAGCATGTGAAATCCCATAAAAAATTATAAGGGCAAGTTGGTCTTTTGACCCCAAAAAAAAATGAATTTGGACGGATTTGGGTCTAGGTTCATTTGGGCAAAAATGTAAGAAAAGTTTGAAAATTGGGGTCAAAATGTAATTATTCAAGAGTATTTTTGAAAAGATTTTTAGAAAACTGGGTCCAAGTGCAAATAAACAAAACAGTGCCAATTAACCAGAAGTTGACATGTGGCGCTACAATTACGAAAATTGCCCATAAATCCCTCCATTTTCCCATTCTTTTTCGATTTGGTCCCTGGAGAAAAACCCAACACCCGATTTCCGGCGAAGCTCCGTTGAGCCACCTCCGGCCGTTGTTGCCCAGCGCCACTGACCAGCGTCGACGTCCAGCTGTCGGACGAAGCTTCCGCCACTAGAACCATCCCCGTCGGAGTTGCTAATCGCCGGAAAAATGCAGAAAACACCGCTGATTCTTTTCTTCACATAAGCCGATTCCGGCCACCGTTCGCTGCGAAACTGGTCGTCGTGGACTCGTCTCTTCACGAGCAATCTGATGGTAGGTACCTCGTGTCTCGATTTTGCTCCGTTTGATTTTAATTTCGTTAGACAGTTTTGTGTATAATTGGTTTTGAAATTGAGTTTTCGATCGGACCGTTAGATTTTAAAACTGATATCATTTTTGGAATTGACATTGAAAATGGTGAGAAATGAGATATATATTGACTATGTTTTGAAAAAGGCTCGAAAAACAAGATCGGACGGCTCAGATTTGCCTCGATTTGCGTGTAGTGGGTCCCGCATCCAAATTTGACAAATTATATGTCTAACCTAGGGGTTTTGGGTGCTCTGAATTCAATGGTGAAGTCTGTTTCATGATTTGAAGCTCCGTTTGAAAATCAAGTTTTCAAACCAAGGAACTAAAGTTTCGAAAACGACGTCTGCTCTTCCAAACGACACCCAAACGACGCCAAACTTTCTCCATAGCCTTGTAACGCTAGTTGGACGCTCGATAAAGGTAGGGATTCGATTACTTGATTCTAAAATTAATTTAATTTATGAATTTTACATATTTTCAATACATATAGAACTTTGTGAAATAATTTATAAAAATTGTGTTTATGTCCATTTTTGACTTGATTTGAGATATAAACTGTCTGGGAGATACGTCACACTGGTTGGCGTGTCATATATACTGTTTTGGATTGATTTCTGCAGGATATTGGATTTTTGGGTTTTGATAGAAAATAGCTGTTATAATGCCGAAATTTTTAGAAAATCCAAAATGGTTTGAGAACTCAGTTTTGAGGACTGGAAGTGATTTGATTAAAGAATACTGCATGGTTATTTTGAGATTCTGTGGAAATAATGCATATCCTTATTATATCATTTATAAAACATTTGAGTACATTCACACATTTACGATGCCCTACATTGGGTGATCAGACATACGATGCCCTACATCGGGTGATCGGACTTACGATGCCCCACATCAGGTGATCAGACTTACGGCGCCTCTTTAGGTGGCTCGGACTTACAATTGATCCATTAGAACACTTCGGGTATCATGATTGCATACATGGATATATGTTGGCTTGAAAGGATATGTACTGGCTTTGATGAATGTTACAATGGTTTGAAATGTTTGACCATTGGACTATGACTTCTACTTGAGTTTTGTGAACTGTTTTGAATGGAATACTGACCATGCAAGACCTTCAACATGAGTATATTTTATATATATGTAGGAACTTGTAATTGATTCTCTACTAGGCATTAGCTCACCCCTTTCTTCCCTTCAGGTGACACTCAGTGTAATTTGGATCAGAAGAGATAAATCGAGGTATTTGCAGAATAACTAGTTTATTTATATTTTGGTAATTTCCTACGAGACTTGTGAAATATTTAAATTTGAGTAAGAATTTAGATTTCATTAAACTTTATAAATTAGAAGATAAAATCTAGACATGGTTTGTATTACTTAAGTCTGAGTTTGAGTGTGAGATGATTTGTGATGTACGACTATTAAAACAATTGTTTTGTTTACGGTCTATGTTCAATGAGTGACGCATAACTGTGGGATTTTATTTTCATTTAAATATTTTGTTGAGGCCAGTTTTGAAAGGTTAGAGTTCTCGGGTCAAAATTTTGAATGAATTGAGTCTTTTTATTTAGTTCTTTTTGGTATTTCTAATTTATGAAATACTCATTCTGCCATTGACCCCGGCCTCGGGTCGTGACATGACAGGTCGCACGAGTGAGATAAGTGCGACCTCTTTCGAGTAAGTCGAATGCGACCTCCCTTCAAATAAAGTGCGACCTTCTCTGAACAAGTTAAGTGCGACCAGAACGAAAAGAAAACTAGATGGAGCTTCGTCAAACTGGTAATCTACAAAGAAAGGAAAACAAAAGATTCTCTTTCAAGATCGACCAGTCGTTTCATTTAAGTTATTATCCAGTTATATTGTTACTCAAATTGTATTTTTTGATTATATACTTACCCGTTTTCATAATCGGCAATATTAAACTACCTCCACCTATATAAGGGGAAGATCAATGTTGCCATAGGTCTGGGCTCTAGAGGAAAAAAACTTAACTTAAGGACTCACTTTCTGAACACACTCTGTACTCTCTTGTAATCTTCCAGAAAATAGTGAACAGCAGTGGACGTAGGCTCATCTTTTTTGGAGCCGAACCACTATAAAATTCTTTGTCTCTTTTACATGCTTTGATTGATCAACCCTTTACACACACAAACCACATCTTGTAATTTCTTAAATTCATTGTTGACAAAACATCCGTCAACAATTAGCGTTAGAAGGAAGGCTATTCCGGCAGAAAAGTTTGTCAATTCCACTTCTTTCAACAATGGCAAATACCAGAAACACTACCAGAAACACCGGAACTAGCCAAAATCATTCCCAAAGTACTGCTGCTACACAGGTAGATCCTGCTCAGGATCAGGCTGCCTTGACCGCACCGGAAAATATTATCCAGAGACAGGATGGCATGGAGGAAGCACTGGTGAACCTTCAGCAAATTACAAGTCAGATTAATGACTCTCTACGACGACTTGCTGAGAGACAGATGCTAACTCCACCATAGCACAAACGTCCCAGAGAACGTCCTGCTCAACAACCTGAGAAAGGAATTCAGATCCTAGAGACAGAGAGCCGCGACCAGCATAAAGCCCGGCAAGAGCGTCATGGAGATCGCACTTCTAAGGGAAAAGTAAGGTCACAGACTTGCCCCTAGAATTCGGAACTGAAAGTTCAAGCACAAATCGTAATCTTCGACAACCTTCTGGGAGAGCGATCATCAATCATGATGGTCTAAACAACGAGCAAAAACGACAATCGATGAGTGTCTTTGAAAGGATTAGTAGGGAATCTCGACAGAATCCTACTGACCTAAGACAACATCTAGAACAGCAACGAAGTCAAGAACAATCCACATCGCATCTCAACGACCAAAGTCAGTCTCGTCGCACTATTTCAATGGAAACCCCACAAAGGTCGCAGCAGACCCTGCCTGACCAATTTGCTTTAAATCGCGATAACAACCAAGGGCCACCCCTACCACCAGCAAAAGATAATATTCTCCCTCTCCCTCCAAATGTCGATGTTCACAATTTACGGATCGCATTAGATATACTTACCGGCTGGGATGATGAGCTCACTGATGGGTATCATCAATCGCCATTCAGCGAGGAGGTTCAAGCTGCTGCTTTACTTGCCGGATTCAAACTTCCCATCATAAATACTTTCGATGGGAAAACTGATCTGCAAGATCATATGGATCACTTCAACGACATCGTGTCGATGATCTCGCACGTTGTAGGTGTTTTGCTGTAACTCTCATGAGAGCAGTAAAGAAGTGGTTTCAAGGACTCAAGTCTGACTTAATCTCGTCCTGGCAACAACTCCAGACTACATTCTTGAGGTAATTCCAGGCCGCGAAGAATTTCACTATTCCACTGGTCAGTCAGTCTACTATTCGGCAAGGTCCGGAGGAAACTCTACAATCTTACCTAAATCGCTTTACCTCAGAATTGGCAAAGGTCAACAACCCACCTGAAGGAGGAGTTTTAACTCTAATGATGGCTGGGGTGCGACTAGAAACTAAACTCTGGGAAGATTTACTTGAGCGAGAATGCAGAACACTTGAAGACTTCTATCGTAGAGTTGGTCAGCATCTAAGTATGGATTCTTCACACGAAAATCTTCGTAAGGTCACAAAGAAAGGAAGGAAGGATGCTGCTAAAGATGCGACCATAAACAACAACAATAATAAAAGGTCGAATAAAAGGAGTAATGAACAAACAACTAAAAAGCAGCCCTAACAGAAAAAGCAGAAGGTTCCAAAAGCTTCCATGAGGTTCAACTGAACTGAACGCACCCATAGATCATATTTATGCGGTCACCAACCAGCAGGAGAGGTATTGTCAACCAGAACCGATGAAAAGAGATAGAGCAAGGCGCGACCCCAACAAGTTTTGCCGGTATCACAATGATATCGGACACGATACCAATAATTGCTTCGCTTTGAAAGATGAAATCGAAAGATTAATTAAAGAAGGGCAGCTACGGCAATACACTAAACTGAACAATGAAAGGTGAGAAGAAGATCGACAGTGACCTCTAGAAATTCAACGTGAGGGAACTATTTTTGGAGGCCCGCACATTGGTGGAAACTCGAAGAGAGCACAAGATAGGTACGTATGAGAAGCACGACAGCAACCATTAACTAATGTCATGCATCTTGAGCAGCAACCACGAAAGCTTCAACGGGTACTGGATATGGATATTACCTTCACGGAGCAGGATGCCAGGGAGGTCTATTACCCATACAATGATGCGTTGGTCATAAAGATCAACTGTGGAAGCACGCAGCTATGGCAAGTATTGGTTGATAATGGCAGTGTTGTCGACATCCTGTACTATGATGCCTTCAAAAAGATGGGATTGAGTGAAAGCGACCTGAAGCCCGCTGTCACCCCATTCTACGGATTTACTGGTAACAGCATAATGCCCAGGGGCATGATTGAGTTAATGGTCAACGTTGGAATCTATCCTAGGGTTTCGATGGTAATGACCTAATTCTTAGTTGTGGATTGCCCCTCTGCATTTAATGCTGTATTAGGAAGACCGATACTGAGGGAACTTCGAGCAGTAACTTCGATCTATCATCTTGCTATGAAATTCCTAACTCAACAAGCAGTAGGCGAGGTACATGGCAACCAATATAATGCGAGGACTTGTTATAATAACTCAATAAAGCTCGCAACAAAAGATATGACACCTCGCACAATGATGGTCCAGCTACAAAGAGAAGCATCAAGGAAAGTATCAGAAACGCCAGGCGAAGCGTCATGCGAAACGTCAATCGATGACCTCGACCCTCGAGAAATTGATGGTGAGGTCAAAACTGGACCTATAGAAGACTTGGAAGATTTGTCAATCGATAGGTCTTCGAAGGTTCTTAAAATTGGAGCGAAGCTTCAAGAACCCGTGCGAGCTTCATTAATCATTTTTCTGAAATCAAACCTGGATATCTTCGCATGGCAACATTCGGATATGGTGGGGATTGATCTGAATATCATGTGTCACCGCCTCAATATAGATACGATGAGGAAGCCTGTGCGGCAAGAAAGAAGAGCCATGAATCTAGAACGTTACGTCGCATTGAAAGAAGAGGTAGAGAAGCTACTTGAGATTGGATTCATTAGGGAATCTTTCTATCGAAACTGGCTTGCAAACCTAGTTTTAGTAAAGAAACCCAACGGGAAGTGGAGAACTTGCATCGGTTTCACCGACCTCAATAAGGCATGCCCAAAGGATAGTTTTCCCCTTCTAAGAATCAACCAACTCGTAGATGCGACGTCGGGACATGAACTGTTAAGCTTTATGGACGCATATTCTGGATATAATCAAATCCCTATGTACGAGCCTGATGAGGAGCATACTTCATTCATCACTGACCGAGGGTTGTACTGTTAAAAGAAGATGCCATTTGAACTCATCAAAGTGGGAGCGACTTATCAGTGTTTTGTCAATATGATGTTTGCAAAGCAAATTGGCAAGACAATGGAAGTATATGTTGATGACATGTTTGTAAAATCGAAGGGAGTTGAAGATCACATCAAGCATCTTGATGAGATGTTCAACATTCTTCGAAAATATCAGATGAGGCTAATCCCCTAGAAGTGCGCATTCGGGGTAGGATCTGGAAAATTCGTGGGGTTCATGGTCAACCAACGAGGAATCGAAGCTAATCCCCAGAAGATACAAGCACTAATCGATATGCAATCCCCCCGCAAACCCACAGACGTTCAAAGCCTAGCGGGAAAAGTGGCTGCATTAAGTCGATTTATATCTAGGTCAACAGATAAGTGACAACTATTCTTTGAAGTACTAAAGGGTTCGAAGAGGTTCGAGTGAACTGAAGAATGCGAGCAGGCGTTTCGAGAATTGAAAGCACACTTAGGTTCTCCTCCACTCTTGTCAAAGCCAAACCCAGGGGAAGAATTGTATTTATACATCGATGTTTCCAAATATGTGACAAGTGCTGCATTAATTCGAGAAGAAGAAAAAATACAGCGACCGGTATATTACGTAAGTAAAAGATTGCTCAATGCCAAAGCAAGATATCCAGAGATGGAGAAGTTGGCATTAGTACTTATCGTCACATCCAGGAAGCTTCGACCTTATTTTCATGCGCATTCCATCAAAGTTTTCACGAATTTTCTATTAAAACAGGTTTTGCAAAAACCTGAAGCTTCAGGATGACTACTCAAGTGGATAATTGATTTGAGTCAGTTTGACATCAATTTTCAACCCTGCACTGCGATAAAAGGGCAAGCTCTCGCAGATTTCATTGCAGACTTCACATATGATGTCAATGTTCCCAAAGAAGTAATCGAAAAACCTACTACAGATATATCAAAATTGTGGAAACTTTACGTTGATGGATCATCGAATGAGAATAAAGCCGGTGCGGGCTTAGTACTAATCAGTTCTGAAGGGCACAATATTTATTGTGCACTTCGCTTCCAATTTTTAGCATCAAATAATGAGGCAGAATATAAAGCGCTAATAGCTGGGCTAAAGCTCGCACGAGAAATGAAGGTTGAAATGATTGAGGTATACAGCGATTCCTAGCTGGTCGTTTGTTAAATAATCTACGATTATCAAGCAAGAGGAGAAAAAATGATGGCATATTTAAAGGAGGTACGAAGACTCTTCTCGAAATTTACTGCCTATAACATTCAACTTCTTCCTCACATTAAAAATACTCAGGCAGATGCTCTAGCTAAGCTCGCTTCAACAAAAGATGCCGAATTACTAAAGCTAGTCCCTATCGAATTTCTTACAAAACCAAGTATTGAAGTTGAGCCCCAAATAACCATGTTGGTTGACAAGAAACCATTATGGATGGATCCTATAATGGAGTATATACAAAATGGCGACCTCCCCGAAAATAAAGATGATGCAAAGTGACTTCGAATGAAGGCAGCTCGCTATGTCATCTATGACGAGAAGCTTTATCGAAGAAGTTTTAGTTCGTCGTTGTTATTATGTGTCAATGAAGAAAAAGCATACTACATTATGTGGGAAATTCACAAAGGAATATGTGAAAACCATTCCGGGGTTAGGCACTTGCGAACAAGATTCTAAGATAAGGATATTTTTGGCCAACTATGAAGAAGGATACAACGGAATTTGCTAAGAGGTGTGACAAATCTCAACGATTTGCAATTATTCCTAGAATGCCACACGTTCCTTTAACTCCAATGACTAGTCCATGGCCATTTGCAATGTGGGGAATTGATATTATTGGAATGCTACCATTGGCACGAGGTGGATTAAAATATGCTGTAGTCGTAGTCGATTATTTCATCAAGTGGACAGAAGTTGAAGCCTTGAGTACCATTTCTGCAAAGAAGATGATAGATTTTGTTTACAAATCTATAATCTGCCGTTATTGTATACCGCATACCATAATTTCTGATAATGGGAAATAATTTGACTGCGATGAGTTCCGTAACTTCTACGACAACTTAGGCATCAAGAAGAATTTCTCTGTTGTTGTTTATCCACAAGCCAATGGACAGGTCGAGGCTATAAACAAAATACTTAAACAGAACATTAAGACAAAGCTGGAAGAGCACAACGGAGCTTGGCCAGAAGTACTCCCTGAAGTATTATGGGCTTATCGCACCACTCAATGAACCACTACTGAAGAGAATCCATTCTTTTTAGTTTATGGATACGAAGCAATGGTACCAGTAGAAATTGGTGCGAGCTCTCTACGACGATCTACCTATGAGCAAGATCAGAATAGTGCGTTGATGAGGATTGAGCTCGATCTTTTAGAAGAAAGGCGCGAGCAGTCTCAGCTTCGGATCGCATCATATCAACAGTGCACGGCTCGATATTATAACTCTAAAGTTAGAAGCCGAGGGTTTGAAGTTGGTGATCTTATTCTTCGATAGGTTCTACGTAATAATAAAGAGCATTATGTCGGTGTATTTGGACCCTCTTGGGAAGGACCATATGTTATTGATGCCGTTATTTGACCTGGGACATATAAGTTAGCTCGTACTGGTGGACAAAAGATTGAGCATGCTTGGGATGCAGAACAACTTCGTCGCTATTATCAATAAATCTTCATGTATATCTTCATGTATTCGTCATTCATCAATAAAGATATCTACTTATATTCGTCATTCGTTGATCGTCATTCGTTGATCGTCATTCGTTGTTCATCATTCGTTATTCGTCCTTCGTTATTCGTCATTCGTCATCATCAATAAGGGTATCTCCTCACTGATCATTCGATTTGGTCCACCTTTTATAGTTTTATGGCAGTCTTCGAACACCATAACACTCGGGAAGCAGTGGGATCAGAATATTATCTCCTACTTGCTTCCTAAGGGACTATCCAAAACGTCCATTTAGAGGGGTCAAAATTTTAAATCGCCGAAATTTCTAAAATTTCTTAAAATCTTAGGATTTTCTCCTCGCTTCATGCCATAGCATGTCGTATTACGCAATTTTCCTCCTCGAACAACAAAGTAACTAAGCAATATGTTCATTGTTCGATGTGATATATTGCTATATTACATTTTGCCATGGAACTTTTGAAAAACAGTATTGAGTTCGCACCACTCATACTTGCTATCTTCTTAAGCGACCTAACCTATCCTAACACTTAAAACCTGTTTTAAGTGTTAGATTCGAATCGCAATAGCGTACCGATCAGTCACCTAGTGTCACCTAGTGACTGACTACTTGGTTAAATTATGTATCTTTATATTGCAATATAATGTTTTAATTGTTTTGCAGGAATAAACGTCTAATAAAGAAAGTATTCATTCATTGATAAAGGCTCGCACCTGTATACAAGCAAAGTATTACAAAAAATNTCTACAAATTTGTTCTTTTTTTTTTGTTTTGCAAACATTCAACGAATATTTCCGCAAATTTATTGGATATTTATGAATATTTTTCTATTCGATTATCCAAAATATTTTAAATATGGTGAATTTGTTGATAATGTTATAGACATTTTCATCTTCACTTGTCGTGTCTAAAATCGTCATTTATATTTAATGAAACTAAGTATATGACTAATTTTTTAAATTAGTTTAAGTAAATATTCATATTTTAAAATTTATTTGTCCATTTTTTTAAAACTTTAATTGTAAAATGAGTTGTATTTCTATTTTTAACCTTAAATGAGTTGTACATTTATCAATAAATTCTACATATTGGTGGTACTCTAACTTTTGGGCCCAAAAATGATCTAACTTTTGGGCCCAAAAATGATCAAATAAATAGTTAAGCCTACTTTTTGTGTGACCCGAAACAGGACCACTGGATATTTCCTCTGTGTCGAAGACAACAATTGGGCCTAAACCAGGCCCAAGACCATATATGCAAGCAAAGAAATGATGGGTACTGGATCCATGGCGGTGCCGTCGTAAAGCTCCGGCATAGTAGTTAAGTTACCGTGTCCGTGCGTGTAGTCAAAAAAAGGAAAAAAAAAAAAAAAAAAAAAAAAAAAAAGGAAATTAGGCAGATGTGCTCGCTCTACCGTTTCCAGTCTTGGCAGTCTCCACTTGCCTCCAACTCTAGACAAGCTCGACCACATCTTCACCAAGGATGGAAAAGTCAAAATCCGGATGCTCGCAGAAGATATTATATATTATGATCGACGAGGCGATGTCACTAGCTTTTTCTTCGAGCTCCTTGCCTTCGGTGGCCTTGAACTCTTCTATAGCCTTGCGAGCCGCTTCTGTCGTTGCCTTCTCTAGAATATCCGGATGCTCGAAGATTGTCTTCTCAAGTTCTTTAATTTTCTCCTCGAGCTTCTCCATTTCGAGCTTTTCCTTAGCCAGATCCCAGCGTAGCTGCCGATTCTCCAGTTTGAAGGATTTTTTCTCTTCCTCGCGAGCCTTCTCCGAGTCCTCGAATGCTTGGGCTATTTCTTCGAATTTTTCAGCTTTTTCAATACATTTGAGGAATGGGTCATGCATCAGAATAGCAGCTGCAGTGGTCTGAAAATATAACACATCAATACTAGAAAAGTGCGTTGAAGAGAGAAAATAGAAGATGCTTACATTTGCCAACATCCTCATCGCAAAACCGAAGGCAACCTTGGCTGATCGTCACTTCATCCTCTCCCAGCCATCTTCTGAGGTAAAACGATAGATGAAGGCCGTGCTCATACCAGCTTTTTCTAGTAGTTGACGAAGGAGTGCGAAAAGCTCCAAGTCTTTATCGACCTGGCTCGGTCCTTCATCAAAAGTGGCCGTCTCCTTAGGTGGCTCAGGTTGGCTTGCAGTTAGTGGAGACTGAAGAGGAGGCGTACTTCCCGGGATATCCTCGAAGGCGACTTTTCGTTTCTTTGAAGTGTCAACCTTTTCTTTCCCTTTCGTCATTGGAGGTGTGCCCTCTAGTGTCTTGGACCTTGCCATTGACCCCAGAGTGGAAGGCGGTGCTCGCAGTCTACTGCCAATAACCATTTCTGTACAAATATACGAGTCAGCATGTGAGGTACATAATGCGATGAGAGGAAAAAGAAAAATAACTACCTTCTTGCTGATAAGAGATTGGTGGCGATGCAGCATCTGAAGAGGATGCTTCCGAGACTGTAGGAGTGGCAGGTGCTTTTCGTTTCCTGGGTTTTGAAGATGAGGCACCCTTTTCCTTCTGTTTCCTCGGCTTCTTCCTCGAGCTCGAAGGTTTGGTGGGACGATTAGTAGAATCTGGGAAGGTGGCTCCCCTTGGAAGCAGTCCGCAAGCAACTAAGTTCTTGGTCATCCCAAGCTTCTTCCAATCAAACTCTTCAATCGGAAGGTTGTTTATTTTATATACCCTTGCGAGCTACTCTATGGAGAGTCCTGGTCATTCCCTGTTATCTGCGATGATATACGAGTGCGATCAGAATAATATATTTATATAGAAAAGGCGATAAGCTGAAAGTTACCTACCAGGCATATGAAAGAAGCCGTTATCCGCGCAGTCAAAGTGGAAAAATGGATTTTTCCATTTTTCCATGTTGTTGCGAACCCCGTAGATAGTTTTCATTGCTTGGTTCGACCACTTGCTCGCGTAAAAGAAGCCAAAGTCTGATGGGTTTGATTTCACTTAGTAAAACCAAGTGAACTCTTCAGGAGTAGGGGTATCTAAGCGTAGTTTATGGTATAGTATGTACAGACCTACCATGTATCTATAAGTATTTGGAGTTAGTTGAAAAGGGACGACTCTATAATAATCTACGATTGATTTTATGTAAGGATGAAGTGGGAGGTGGATACTGCATCTAAGAACTGCTTCCGAGAATGAGGCAATTCTGCGATGAGGTGTGTGTGGTCGATTGAACTCTGTGGGAAGGCGTAGAGGGACGTCGATTTTATAGTTGCAAATGATTTTTCTGAGCTTGTTTGTTGAACAGCTCATATTTACATTGGTGCATGACCAATCTCCCTCTACATATTGATAACCCATTATGAATGCAGGGACATCTCTGATATGCCTAGGCCATTGGTCTTGAGGAAGGCCGCCTATTCGAGGACTATTTTGCCTGACCCCGGTTATTTCCACTTTAGGTTCTGGCTCAAGGTAATCTTCGAGGTTTATAGAGCTAATGCTAGTATTAGAAGATTCTCCTGAGAATGCATTCCGTTCCCTAAAATCCTCACTACTAGACATCTGAAAAGAAATATGGATAGATTTAGTTCTATACGAGCAGTTTTGGGGTCTCATCCTAGGATTGCATCAACAAGCTGCTCATCGAATTTTTTCTAAGCTATCTACGGATTCATAAAAATTGTTCGAGCAGTTCCTTGATAATTCGTCACTCAACTGACTTTGGTTTTCAAAAATAAAAAATAAAATAAGGTTTCAGATCCTAAAATTCTTCTACAAGTTCGTCTGTCTGTCAGTCATCTAAAGAGTGTATTCTATAAATTAATGGAGGAATTCTGAAAAATTTCCATTTTACAGTCCATCTGAATATGGGATGAGTTTATGTTCAGAATATTTAGGCTCTACGGTTTGTTCCTATTTTCTAGAGATAGGATCTGTAAATAAGAGTTCTAGAAAAATCGAAGAACAAGAGAGAGAGGATATATACTAACCTTTCTTCGAAGATGGAGGGATCAAGATGACGTCTGAAGGATTGTAATGATAATTTCGTCGGAGAAGATGACAAAGCTGTGCGAGCTGAGAAACAGAACGATGCATGAAGGATTACTTTGTGGACACTTCGGGTTTCAAGAGAGAGAAGCAGGAGGCAATAGGGTTTGAGTAATGAAGAAAAGGCGGAGTGATTTTTGATATATATGTCACTGGCATCGCCAAATCACAGCCGTAGATCAAAGTATTTAATTTTCAGATTCAGAGGCCGAAATTCACGTGGGAGTTGATTTTCTGAAATTAAATTGGTATCTTTTCAAAATTTGAAACGACTCGATTTAAGACAACAGCTGGCATTATCGCTGTAATTGTGTCTGCTCAGAAATGGAAAAGTCTCCTCGAGTTTTGCTGAAAAAAGGTGACGCGTGGTTTCATCTGACAGGAGAAGATACGTGTGGTTCTAAAAAGATGTGATTTGAGAATTGACGACTCTTCAAAGATCTCGAGATAATGTCATGACGTTGCATTTATGAGCTCGCACTTAATAGAAGGAAGCTCTATTTTGTCCTAAAGAACTAATGGAGCTAGAAGGCAATTGTTGTGCGGTCTAAAAACTAGATGATGGTCAATGCCAAAAAGGGAAAGTTAGCAACTAAGAGGATGTGACAGGTCGCATGAGTGAGTTAAGTGCGACCACTTCCGAGTAAGTCGAATCCGAGTAAGTCGAATGCGACCTCCCTCCGAATAAAATACGACCTTCTCTGAACAAGTTAAGTGTGACCAGAACGAAAAGAAAACTAGACCGAGTTTCGTCAAACGGGTAATCTACAAAGAAAGGGAAACAAAAGATTCTCTTTCAAGATCGACCAGTCGTTTCATTTAAGTTATTACCCAGTTATATTGTTACTCAAATTGTATTTTCTGATTATATACTTACCCGTTTTCATAATCGGCAACATTAAACTACCTTCACCTATATAAGGGGAAGATCAATGTTGTCGTATGTCTAGGCTCTAGAGGAAAAAACTTAACTTAAGGACTTACTTTTGGAATATACTTTGTACTCTCTTGTAATCTTCCAAAAAATAGTGAACAGCAGTGGACGTAAGCTCATCTTTTTTTAAGACGAACCACTATAAAATTCTTGTCTCTTTTACATACTTTGATTGATCAACCTTTTACACACACAGGTCACATCTTGTAATTTCTTAAATTCATTGTTGACAAAACCTCCGTCAACATTGAAAAGTGGGAACTACCATATACAAATAATATGTAGATCCAAAACTAAAACTAGAACTGCTATTAGTACGAGTACATAAAACAAGTTACTATTCACCCAAATATTAATTAAAAAGAGTTATTGGTGACAAATTAATTCTAGTAAATTTGTTTTTCCTTTTTTAAAATGAGGATGTGAGCTAGAGATATAACCCTTATAATCTTATACATTCAAGAAAGTGTTTAATTCTATGCATATGCAGATGATGTCAGCTTACGACAGATGGCAAGTGCTTAGAGGTGATAGCACAGAATCCAGAGACTTGCTCTTTAGCGCTAAACGGTCTTCTTTAATTCAATTAAAGACCGAATTGGATGTGTTCTTAGCAAATAACACAAGAGAAGAAGTTTGTGACTTCAAAGTTAAAGGAAGTTGGTTTGATCGCTCCTGTGTCGTCTATGCTGGAGAATCTTCTACCATTGTTGCCCAAGTAAGAACTCCAGATCTATCCAATTTTTTTTCCTTTTTTTCAAGAAAATGTAACTTATATTATATTTTATATATATATATATATATATGATATGACGTTATGAAAAAATGACAGAAGTTTTCTTACATGGGGTCAAGATAAAATTGGATATTGTCATTTCGTTCTCAGAAAATACCTATTATTGTGTATTCTTTTTTTTTTCCTTTTTAAAATATATATTTAAGAAGTATGATCACCTGACTTCAAAGGAAAAAAGAACCACATATTTAGTTATTTTAAAACATAATATAATTCCATTTGAAGGGAAAAAAAAAAAACTTATAGTATAAACTAAATAAGATAGATCAAATTTGATTATATTTATAAATAAAGGGTAAGGTTTTAATGAAGATTTTTGTTTTTACTCCATATATCTATTTATAAAGCAAAAATAAAATTTCCATTGAAAACTCTTCCACAATTAAATGTTTAAATACATATTCCAGAAATAGGGTACATACTATCTAGGCTAATGATAAAAAGTTAGTATTAATTATCTCTGAAGTTGATGCATCATCAAAAGAAAATAGTAAAATGCAGAATTTTTTTTTCCTTCCTTATAATTGGAAACAAGTTTCCTCTTATCTATTAATTTAGGATAATACTAAATATTTCATTTTATATTATCTATTTTTTAAATACTAAATGATGTAATTGTTAATTTGTCATTATACAATTAACAATTAGCGAATGTTATTCAGTTTATTTATAATAAATTTCAATTCACAGTTTAAAAAAATAATTGTTTATCAGGCTAGACGTATTTATAAATAAAGTGATAAATGAGGTGAATCCCTATCACTACTTATTTATTTATTATATTTGTTTGACATTTTTTATCAAACGCCTTTATAAGTAATGATGCGAACCATAAGTGTGTCAAATTTTTTAATAAAATTTGTACCTTTGGCAAGTGCAGAAAGATGTGGGACTTGGTTGTTAACGGATCGTGATCTCGTGCACCTTCACTCCAGTCGTAACACACCTATAGACGAGTTGTAAACAAGAAATTTCACTACGAAGTAAGAAAACTATGCGACATTAGCAATTTTGATGGTGTTTTTCATTCATTAACAGCTAATAATAAGCTATAAATAGAGCACCTATATACATATATAAAGAAATGGAAAATTTGCCAATTTGATTTGTCAGACATCTTGAGAAAAAACGATAGCCCAGAAAAAGTTTTAGAAACATATTTTGTAGTTCTTTAACATTTCTTTTTTTCTTTGCTTATTAACGTGTAATGTTTATATAGTTATTTAACTAAGACTAATTCAGTTGATTTAAAATTTTAAAATTTAGTATGTTCGGGACGTCAAGAGTTATAATTTATATATTATTTTTAAAAAAAATTTATAATAAACTATAATCGTCAGTTAAGCTTAATTTTTTTTTTTTTTAAAATACGAAACATAAATTTGAGAGGGAAAGAGTCGAAAGGCAAAGGGAAAAAAGATAATGCAACTTGAAACTGAGATTCATACTGAGATTCCACAACAAACTCAAATCCGCCAACCAAAAAAGTAATGATTTTGCTCTTTTTGCGAAATCCTCATAATTAAACAGATCATGTACATTTTTAATAAGAACAAATTCAAGCTGATGGCTTTTACAGTCCCAGTTTTCCCAGTTTTAAAATCTATGGACTTATGTGTTATAATACCTTGAGTCATTGTTTGTTTTCCTCATCCCAGAAATTAATAGCACCATCAGAGCCTGTAGTTGAGAATGTGTGATACACCTGCAAAATAAAAACCAGGTTAATCAAAGGTTAATCGAGCATGAACTGATTATTCATTATTCTTCTCTGATCATATACATGAATCTTAAACGAAAAAGAATAGTGGTAAGCATGACTGCATGACCAGTTTGTTTTCCCCTCCCTCTGTTCCGGGCGGGGACAGTTGAGAGTCCAAGTTTTGTTCTGAGCATTGGCTATATTTACAAACAGTAGGAGCAATAGCAGCTTTTGAATACCAATAACAGGCTATGAATCCGACATATTGTGCACAATACGGTGAGGAACACAAGATCAAACAAAATCTATTGGCATCATCAAATCTTACAGGATGGAAGTTTATTGAGTTGACAGAGTACAAATTGTTGCCGTCTCTGTGACATTTGAAAGTAAAGTTTTTATTTTGTTGTGAGTTGTCCAAATGTTGTACACCAACCCTTCCTTCTATTGAGCCGACCTGAGAACAAAAGCAAGATTGGATGGTGAGTCATCCAACAAAACAGAACAACTGAAGAAATAACAAATGAAATGTAAAATGTGAAATTGAAGTTGGAATATATCTATCATGTAAAGAAAATAAACAAATAAAGAAATACCAAGAAACCATGCTTATCAGGAAATGCTGGGACACATCTTGTCTGACAATTGAGGGGCGACGTCAGTCAATCTCTTGAATTCAACCTGTTGGCATGTTCAAAGTTATTAGACTAGAAATTTAAGATAGACTTAAAAAAAAGGAGAGAAAAAGAACGAAAGAGCATCAGCAATTCTAAACTAAATATTGAGGTTTCTAGATAATGCTAAGAATTCTGTATAATCCTAAGTTAAAAATTCATAGTTTAAACCCACTACTGTATATAACTTATTACTATTCTATACTTAGGAATTTCCAAACCAGTAACAACTTCAGTTCAAGAATAACTCATACCAAGTACAAAAACTAAGTAAATAGTTCAATTAACCCTAATGATGATGCAAGAAGCTGTTAGAATTAATCTAATATCATAATCCTATAATTAAAAGGACATTGTAACAGCATTACCTGAGGATTCTTCAAGTTGAAAGCTGTCAGATTCTTATCTGCAGTGCCCACAACCATCAAAGGATGTCTCACTGAGAGTGTATAGCATCGATCAGGAAGAGGCTGAGTATGCACTGTTTTTGCCTGCCTAGTATTCCACTACCTATAAGACAATGATAGAAATATGATAAACATTAATCATAAGAAAAACAAGAAAAAATAATTAGTTGTTACGACTTATTGTTATTAAGTCAAACAGAAACAAGAAACTAGAATGGCATGAATTACTATTACTAATGAGATCATAGTATAGATTGATTTTCAAATTATGGCTGTAAAATAGTTATGTTTTTACTAGGTTTAAAAACACCTCAAGTTCATCAAAACCCCAAGCAAAATTATTACTTGCGATATCTTCCAGTCATTGTTTTTAAGCCAATGACTTCCAACTTTATCTTCTAAAATCTCCTATGTTCAGAAAAAAGAGATCACATTGTGATTGAATTCCGTAGCTCACGACACTAGAAACATACTAGAAAACGAGCCAGCACCCCAGTGGCCAGTGCACAAGTCACCACACCTCCAAGGCCAATTAGTCCATAATAACGTCCGTATCCCAAGCCATTAGGAAGATAATCAATAACCAACAATCAGTGCTGATCAAGTCTTTTGACCCGGTGACTTCTTATAATGTGCCAACTGCCAAACACATGTGGACTATTTAGTGCAAAACGCAAATAATATGCAGCCAGAGACCAACCAAAATATATATCACTGGCAAATTTTCAGACCTATTAAAAGGTAAATCCGAGTAGTTATTTGTGCTTAATTGAGGGTTGCTAACCTTAAACATGACACGTTTGACACACCATAGCGGGAAAATATCGAACTTTAAAAATTAAATCTCAGTAGTGCCAGTGTCAGTCAATGATACTTAACATCAAATATGACAAATATGACTTGACACCTCCGACGCACCACAACCCTTTAAACTCGGAATAAATTTCGCTTAGAAACAAGATATGGACATGTATATTACAGAAAGAGCTATAAATCTTGAGGAGTGTAAATGATGAATTAGAAAAGGAATAAGGAGCTCGCTTACTGTAAGGTCCTGTCCCAACTTCCTGTGACTAAGAAGTTCATCTCTGGAATCCAGGCAAGATCTTTAATGGGCGCATCATGCATGGCGACGGTGGTTGGTTGATCACCATACATCAAGGGCCACATTTTGACTTGGTGGTCGCAGCCTCCTGATAAGACGGTTGTCCCATCGTGCTTCCAAGTGGAGCACAGAACCGGAAGGTCATGACATATTGAAGCCTTCAGCGCAGTACTAGTGCTCATCAAACTGATCTCATCAAGATCACTACGCTTTATCTCCCAGCACGTCACTTCATTGTCCCATGACGTCGCCACCAGCAAATCAGCCTTCGGACTGAAACTCAGGCTTGAAACTGAGTGGCTTGGATGTTGAGCTACCTATAATTATAAACAGGGAAAATCAATAAAACCCAATGAGTGACTATAGACCCACACGCAAAAAGGCTTAATTCTTCTTTTAATTTCTGAAAGTAACCCATAATTTCATTTTGGTTCCAACTTTCAAAGTGTCCTGCATTTTGTTTCTATTCTGTCTCAATTTAGTTTGTGCATGTTCATTAATGTCATAAAACCATGTTATCTTATTAATTTGTTCAAATTAAAATCAGGGAACAAAAAATTAATGTCATATAAAACGACATCATTGGAAGAAAACGACAATAATCTAAAAAAGAAATCAACAGAGGAGACGACATTGAATAAAAAAGAAACATCGTGAAACCGACACAACAATATAAAAACGACATCATATAAAATGTTTTACAAACGACAATAACTGAATCACACAACATGAAAACGATATTACTCGGGAAACGACAACAAATTAACCATCGCCATAAAAACGACTATAGTTTTACAAATGACATGTACTGGAAAACGACAATAATTAAAACATGGATTAAAAACGACACAAAATGCTAATTCATCACAGTGAAGGACTATGAAAAAAACGACATCAATTGAGAAAGAACAACTAACTTTAAACGAGAACATAGGACAAGGAATGGACGTGAAATGAGAAATCTATATCCATAATTACGAAATGCATTTATACTGACTCAACGATGTCCCACAAAACAAGTAAGGATTCCAAAAGCGAATACCCAATTCATGATTTCAGAAGAAATAAAAATAAAAAATACCAAAAAGAAGAAGAAGAAATTTATTATCAAGTGTAATTATGTATCAAAGAAGAACTCAACGCAACAGTTGATTTTAAGGGGGAGGAGAGAGAGAGAGAGAAAAAAAAAAAAAAAAAAACAATGCGAAGAAGATAAAAGACGTCGAAACATTTGTTGGGGTTGGGATTTAAAGGTGATGTCACCATTTGTGAGTTCTTGATTGTTAAAATTATCCAAAAAAAAAATAAAGGGATAAGACAAGAAAAAACAAGAGAATGACTATGAGAGACTCAGACTGTAAGGTACGGATGACGCAAAAAGAGAAGAAAATCGAGGCGCTACATATAAAAAGGATAGATAGACAAGATGGATCAGGTTTTCGGACCCAAACATAGCCAATGTAGCGCTTGAACTATGCTATTAGTCAGCGTTAAAACTACAACGGTAGTTATTGACTTATTTCCCTTTTTTTCTTTTTGGTTCCTTGAGCTTTGCGTTTTAACAACGCTATAAAACTTAAAAATTTTCTCTAAAAAGAAAAAACCCTTAATAAATCTTAATTATTTCAACTTTTGTTTTTTTGTAATTTAAAAAGGAAACTTCTTTGATTATTGTTATTGTTGATTTATTACTAAACTATTTTTCGCTCCTTCAATTAAGCAAAGTAACGAATAAACTATGTAACAACTGACAATCGAATCAAAGTAATAACATGATGTTAAACCTTAAAGAAAACATCATTTATATTACCAAAAATATAAATAAATATGTATAACATCATTTATCCTCAAAGAATTCAAAATAAGTTTCAAACACAACGAACCTCTGACAAGAGGGTGAGGTAATGTAAACTCAGCTAAATATTGTTCGTAGATATTAGGGGTCCACTTTCCGTGTTCCTTACAGAGTATTTCGAGGATTGGCACTGAATTATTATATTAGATTGGACTGTTATGATTGGATTAGGTAATTAACTTAATATTACTCTATACTTACTATATTAGATTGAATTAGTATTATTATAATGTAAAACTCATTTTTGATGGAATGTACAATAGATTTAGACCTTGTTTGAGATTGACTTTAAAGGTTATTCTAGCTTTTAAAAGTGTTTAGTGAAAAAATGAGAAATAATAAGTGTTTGCAAGGTTCTACTTTTGGTCAATTGATTTCAAAAATTAATGAAAGTAGAATTTGAAAACTACCTTACTTTTTAAAGTTGAATCTGCTAAGATAATATAAATTGGATACAATATCATTTTATAGTACACAAATTTATAGTTCACCGAAGACTTAGATGTCACTTTTTATTCAAACAATAGTTTTGTAAATTAAATTTACTAAATGCTTAAACTTTTTTTTCTTACAGTTGCTTCTTGCTTATAGTACAGCTATAATACTATTATAGTACAACACGACAATACCAAACTGACCTTTATTTTAATTTGATTAAAATTTTTAAAAGTTAAAGAGCATTCTTAACATGGGACTCACTAGTATCGAAATTTGGAAATGGAGGTGGATCTTACTAATATTGAGAGTTGCTAATATTGAGAGTGAGATTAATAATCTCGTATTTTTAATGAGATTAGTTATCTCATTCACATAGGACTATTTTAAAGCTATAGATTATTTATCTTAATCCGAAATCTGTATCAAATATAGAGTTATGAAAAATAATTCTTATCTCAATCTCAGTTCATGTTCCAAATGAGACGTTGTAGAACAAGCTAGAATAAAAAAAAAAAAAAAAAAAAAAAAAAAGGAGTCGGGGGAGGGCAAAACTAAAATTCGTGTTATTATTGAAAAAAATCTTGAATTTCTTAATTTTAGCAAAAAGAATCTTAGGTTTTCGATTATATTAAAAAAATATTGTCTTTATTTAATTTTAGCAAAAAAATATATTGAGTTTTTAGTTATATCAAATAAAATTTTTCGATTATAAAATTGAATCAAATTGGCAATTAGCATGTGAAATAAATCAATGATTTATTTTTCCTCAATGCACACTATCATATACAATTATGAGAGGCTATTTATATTGACAAGTGGCTCAGTTGGGCGAAAAAAAATGTCATTCTATATTGAAGATTTTTTTAGTTAAATAAATTTAAAAAGAAATTATTCATGAATATAGAATACTTAAAAAATAAAGTAGTTTTTTATTCACGTTATGTATTCGATGATTAAATATTTTTTTGTCCAATTTAATTAAATTTCAAAATTTCAAAATTTTATTTGATATAATTTTATTGCTAGAATAAAAAAAATTAAGAATTTATTTGATCTAATGAAAAATTTAAGGTTTTTTTTGCTAAAAAAAAAACACAATGTTTTTTTATTTTTATAATAGCCCAAATATATTCTATTCCATATGTTCATAACTTTCTCTTCTTTTTCGCTTACTTTTTTTTTCCTCACTTAGAAAGACAACGTAACGATTTCATTCCACTCGTTCTAAGATATTTGTCCATAGATCTTTCAAAAGCGTTCCTCACTGTTTAGCTCCAAAGCTCTTCTAGATAAGGGTTATGTGATTTGGCTAGAATTAGTCCTTGATTGCTATTAGTGATGTGAGTTTTTATTTTTTTAATGAAAACATAGCAACTTTCCATAATCAAATGAAAGAATTACAATCGGCCAAGGCTAAAGACTTTGACCAGCGAGGAACAGTCTCTAACCCAGCAAACAAAATTATTCGCAGAAATGGCCATTTAGCTAACCTATGTACATGCCAATCTATTGCCCCCCACCCAATTTTTTTTTTCTTTTTCCTTTCAAATTTATGTACTTTTAATTTTTAACTTTGCCCCTACTAAAACATTCTTTCTATAACTATGTCTGCATGATTAAATTAAATTGACACATTTGCTCCTTTAAAATAAGACTGACAATTTGTACTACTACATAACAATATAATTCAAAATTTGCATGAAATTAGGAGTCTGAATTTGCTTTAAACAGATACAGGTCAAAATAAAGTTGAACCTATGAATTCGTTTATTAAGTAAATTGGGTTTGGGTTGACCCACCGACCTACAATGAGTCAATAACTGGTATAATATCTACTTAAAAATTATAATATTTTCATTATATATATTTGGACTTCTTTTGTATTCTTAAGACTTTATTATACATATATATATTGAGATTTTACGTCCTTTTCATTTATTTTAGTAAATAGTTGTGTTTTAATATCATATAATATGTATAAATTTATATTAAATATGTTTAAAAAATATATTTTAGTTAATTTAAATAAACAGGTTACATGGTCATATTGGGTCAACCCTTTTATATATAGGCCAAATTTGGATTAAAATTTCTGACATAATTATTAAATAAGCCAGGTTCAAATTAATGTATATTATATACTATTATATATAGACACTGACATGACATGATACAAATATGATCCGCTAATACGAATTGTTATTTTTACTTTAAAACTCGTTATATCTTCGTGATACTAGGAGCTTGGATACAAATATATATATATATATATTTTTTTTTTGTAGAAATTCTTCACGATGTATTTTATAGTGTACTTTAATGTCATAGGATCAATAAAATTACAGGAGTTAGTTTGTGTATCGTTGTTGTATTTTAAAAATCGTATTATTACCCTACTGCATTATTGTAGTTATTAGCTTGTGTAACAATATTGTTGTATTTTAAAAATCGTACTATTACCCTACGGCAAATACGTCCCGACTCCACCATTCTGCTTACATGATTAGCCTCATCAGGACCAAAGCTATAATATCCTGTACAACACACCCTGTCTCAGATCTGACCCATAGTATCTTTCAACAACTCAATAATAGAGAGACAATTATCAGATTCAAGAATAGTAGGCCAGCCAAATCCCAACTTCGCTTGCAACGGTAAATCCATGCCTTATATACCAGGTGCTTCAGTAAGCTCAACGTTATCCAGGCTAAGCTATAGTACCTCCTTTAATTAGCAGAAGCTATCATTAATTCGTTATCTCTGCTCTACTATTTCGGACTAGATTAATAATTTACCCTGAATTCCTGATCAATAATATTTCACTTAATTGGTTTTCCAAAAAAAAAAAAAAAGAACAAAAAAAGAATTCCACTTATTCCAATTTATAGTACAGCAGGAAGACATATTTTATAAAAGCAAAATAAAATTTGTACAATTTTATACATTACAACTGCTCAGTTTTTTTTTTTTTTTTTTCCATCTTCAATATGAATCCACAGCGGTCTGATTCTAATTGACTTCACCTATAAAGTTGTTTGACAAATTTTTATTAGCACTAGACACATCTTTTTAAAGTATTTTTCTTTCCAATTCCCATCATTATCACTATGGTCTGGATTTAATACAAATTTAATTATTTTCAAGAATAGAATGACATTATCTGCCAGAGTTATGAGAACTTCGTTAATATTTATAAGAATCTTCATTTTTTATTTCCCTTTTCCAACCGGACCCTTTGCGAAAATATCCCCCCCCCCCCAAAAAAAATAAAAAAGAAAAGAAAAACCAAAAAAAAAAAAAAGAAAAAAAGAAAAATCTGAGGACACCTCCTACGTACTGTGAGCAAACTATGCATGTGTATATAGGATCGCCGCCCCCGACAAAAAATAGAATCCAAAAGAAAATGAGTAATTGAGTAGCACTGCGGGCTGCCCACAATATTTCATCCCATGTGTGACACATCGTAATAAAATAAAAATCTTACCAAATTGACTAAACAGGTGGTTGTTATATGATCACCATGGTATTAACAGGCGAGTGGAGACACCCGCCACACCCGTTCTGCCGACTAAGAAATTTTGGTTTGATGAAGTAAATTAATTAATGGACGCGGTTGAATTCATTATACGAAGTAATTATAAAGATGTGTTACTTTTTAAACCGAATAATATTTTCTCTTATTGTCGGAAAAAGGTAATTTACTGTTACCTGACATTAATAATATTAATGAATTATAGTAGATAATTGTTTTAAATGAATTGTCACAACTCATACAAATAAGTATTATTCGCATTTGAGGTCTGGTAGTGTCAGTCGTGATTGACGTGTGTGGGCTATCTATATATATGTATGGGCTGGGCTATATATATATATATATATGCATGGGCCTATATAGGTCCTATAATAGACTTCACAGAAATAGACGATCAAAATGCATCAGTTATATTTGATACGATTGATGCTAGCAAAACTCTTAGTATTTACCATGCGATAAGTACCTACACTTGCAAATATATCTCTACTTAACCCCAAAACAAAAAAGTACGTTTAACTTGGTTTAGACTAGTATATGACAATCTTAATGTGTCACACCAAATTTAAGATTGAGGTGTTATCATGTGTGGTACAGACACACTTGTGTGTCTCCACAGATATCTCTAAACCGATTATGATCTACGTAGAATATACTTGCGTGAGTTCTACACCGACCATCAACAACTCAGGGTAGACACTCTTTCTACCACTTCATTTCGTATTTCAGAAAAAAAATATCTTAGTTTCGTGGGGTCAAGTAGTAGAATAGGGTGCCAAGAAGGTGTTTGACAAAACACCCCACACAGACAACCCCAAAGGGATTCATAGTATATATATATATATATACCGATGGAGAGGTATGTTTAAAGTGAAGGGCCCCATTTTCAGCATCCACGACCGTCGCACACTGCTTGACGCCTCTGATAATCCAATCATCTCACTCCAACAAAAGGTTATATTCAGTTTCAATATTTTGTCCTACGAACTAATTGTTCATGTTCTTCTACTAGGGAAAATAATAAAGATCTTAAAAAAAAGGTCTCTGTCCTAGTATATCTAAATAAAGCAGAGGAGTTTTTTCTCGAAAGAAAAAAGGCAGGAAAAAAAACGTGCAAAAACTCTTTTTTACCTGACTAGTAATTTAAGTGATCTCAAGGCTCAAGTGTAAACTTGATGCTGATCACCATTGTATATGTTGTGTTGTTAATTAACTATTTGTTTTATCTTATGCAGATAATGTCAATGCATAGGAGATGGCAAGTATACAGAGGAGTTAGTTCGGACTCTAAAGACCTACTCTTCACGGCCAAGAAGCCCTCACTGATTCAATTTAAGACCTTATAAGATGTGTTCTTAGGTGCCAACACACAAGAAGATGTGCCTGATTTCAAAGTCAAAGGGAGTTGGCTTGAGAGATCATGCACCATATATCTTGGAGATGGCTCCGCTATTATTGCACAAGTATGATGATCGATCCCCCAGATATCTTTAGCTTGAACTTTGGCATATTAATAAGAGTATCAAATAAAAAGAACAAAAAAAATTATATTGATCGATAGTGGAAACAATCTCACTAACTTTTAATCCAATCAAGTTATGAAGAATCCACAATTTGTGACTGAAGTAAAATTAGATGTGATCCTTAGTAATATAACTAGCAAAATTCAACAATTTTTCTACAAAATTAGAAATGGAAACCTAAAATTTTGTGGCACAACACTTAACATGAGAAATGGTTAAAAATGCAGATGCATAAGCAGCACAATGTTCAAAGCGTTTTGCTTGGAAAAGACACTTTGCAGTCACAGTGTACCCCAATGTGGATTACGCCTTTATAGTTGGCTTGGTGGTAATTCTCTATGAGATTAACGAGGACCGAAAAGATAACGACTGAACTAAACTAAGCTGCTCTCGCTTTCTTTCTCTGCCACTTGATTATTATATGCTTTTCTTTAATATTTAAACTTTTTTAAGTAGAGTATGAGATGATTGCAAGTGTGACTTCCAAGTGATCGTATACGAGATCATAAATGTGATGGTATGACTTTATTGTATGCTTTCTAGCTCCACGTAATCGATGAAGCTCCGATCCGGTTTTATAGAAAGCTAAATAGCT